>JAYKAV010000534.1:8252-35531 GCA_035582835.1 Phoebastria nigripes
CCGAAATGATGTACAGTGCTGAAGGACTAATTTAATTTGGTCATAAAACCTTAGCATCTTGGCTGAAGTAACATTCATCAGCTTGTTTCTTCATGGTTGGTAATGAAATTAGCCCTGAAAAAGACCGTAAATAAATTTTGTAAACTTCAGTGATATCTTAGTRCAAAATTCAAATTACCTACTCTAGTGAATTTATGATCTGCCTACAATTTTCAATATTATTGATTGGTTTTGGATTTTTAAAATAAATTATGGTAGGTCCACGCAACTTTTATACAGTGTGTCGGTTTGGCTGATGTTGTTTGATGAGGACTGATTGGTATTTAAAGACAATTTTAAGCCTGAGTAAATTCTCTGTTTACTACAGTAAAAATTTCATTAAGTTTATTGGAGGTTCTGTAATATTTTAACAAAACAAATATTTTTGAATGTATGGTGGTGGGTTTTTTCAGTTTGATTTAAAATGAATATTAACCTTAAGGTTTTTCTGTGGGTGAAAACAAGTTGATGGAATAAGCTGCAACTCTATTTCTATTACAATTTAATAAATCAGGACTCAGTAAGCACAGTATATGCACACAGGCTTTGAAATACAAGTGTATTATGTATTAGTAGACACAGCATCCAGAGGTTCTTTTGTTTGTCTGTTAGACATTAGGAAATGATTGAAACGACTTAAAGTGATTCTTCTTACAACTTGTATTTTCTTATAAGCCTATATGTTTTCTCCTTTATAAGATCCATTTGTCTTAAAGAACCAGATGTTCACTCTTGGTTAGTTTTCTCAAAAGGTAGCCGTCTGAGGCTGACCCTTGTTTCTGGTTTAACCCATACTCAGAAAAAAAGATTAATATTGTCTAAAGTCAGCTGTTCAGAATAAGAAAAAAAATCATTGTATCTGATTTCAGCATTAAGATTTGTGGATATATGTGTAAGAGATGTCACTGTTTCATCCTTGCTAGTCCCTTGAGATTATTGCCTAATAAAGACTCTCACTAGCAATAATTTTTCCAGCTGCAATTCCGTTTTCCAAATCCTAAGGAACAACTGACTTATGAGTGGGATTGCAAAGCCAACTATAAATGTCATTAAGCCTATTTTGATAGTCACCGATTAAAAAAAGCTACAGCTTCTTCATATTTGGCAAGAAATGCTTCCCTAAGAATTATGGTATGCGGAACACTTATGTTTCAAATGGTGTTAGCTGTGAGAACTATATATAACAGTTTTATATGAAAACAAACCAATTGTAAATATCACACAACTTCTAAATAATATGAGATACCATATATTTGAAGTTGTGTACAACTTAAAAACAGATTCATTTATGTAGTTCAAAAGGAACAGCTCTTCTGCTTCCCATATGGAAGCAACTGCTTTAAAACTGCATAGAAAGCTTTCACATTCCTGTATTCCTAGGTGAAACCTACTTAAAATATTGGCGCATTGTCTCTTTTTTTAAAAAGTGATTAGTTTTATCTTTATCCTTCATGTGCTATGAAAAATCATAGGGGAGCACTCACTTAAATATTTTTCTTCATTGCTGTTGAAGTCCTTCCAAGTATTTGCTGACTTTCTTATTGTGTCTGACGAGACAGTTTTTGTTCTCCATGTCTGGCGAGTTGAGAAATACATGCCCATTAAGTAAAAGCTGAAAAGAAAATGGCATCCCTTGCAACACCAATCCATTTCCCTCACTGGGAGGATGGAGTTTGAAGAATTATTGTCCACACAGCCAGAGTACTAGCTTGTTTGGCCTACTAGTTTCGTACAAATATGCTTTGGATGTTAAGCACAGACTTGAAAGAGCTCAAGAAGCTGCATGCACCTGATGATATGTAAGTGCTCCTTATGCAAACTCTGAATCATGGTACCCTGCTAAATTATAACTAACAGAAGTCTGAATTTGCAGCTTAGATCAGACTGGAGTGAAACCGTGGGTACTTCAATCTATACCAGACAATTGTACCAATTCAATAAATTTTTGTACTGTTGAAAAGCTTCCCAAAGAGATTTATCCTTTTTTCTATACATGGAAGCATCTGCCTTTACTCAAGATTTCTCAAGAATATCACTCTTTTTCCTCCCACCCTCATTTATGGCATTAGACCTGTATTCTAAGATGCCATTTTGTATTTTATTTTCAGTTTTGAGGAATTTCAGTAATACTGGACACAGCAGTTCAGCTGTCATGTATGCTAAATGGGCCGAAAAGCAACAAACATGACACTCAAACATGACTACTGTTAAAGTTATTCTCTGCTCTGGCTATCCTGAAAAGTTTCCTATAGCTGTGGTGAAATCCCTAGGAGTCAGCACCTGTACCTAATTTTTAACTTGGGTCCAAATAAGGCAAAATTCTTCTTGCCTTAAATTCTTTAGTGATTGACCTTAAATTCAAAGGAAGACTAATGGTGTATTGAAGTAGTTTGAATTTGGTATTGCTAGAAGACAATACTGATTATTGTTATCATCTTATTGTTTTAAAATATCACACCAGATTGCCTGTCAACTTCATCTTCTGACTCTTGTCTGCCTGCAGGCCTACTGTGGCTTCTCTCGACCCAATGTTCCACCTCAACATCTCTCTGCAATAGCCACAGGAAACTGGGGATGTGGTGCCTTTGGAGGGGACTCCCGATTAAAAGGTAAATTGTACCAAGTCATTAATGTCCAAATGAATCAAATAACTTAGATTTTTGATTCTTGGCCTTATTTTTTTTTGTTGTTCAAGTACATTATTTGGTTTTGTTCGAATTAATACAATTAGCCAAGAATTGGAATAATAGCTAAACTGTCCATAGAACTGGTTCATTAGCTTTGATCTTTAGGCCATGAGTAATGTGGCCTTAATCAATAAAAATGCACGCTGCTTTTATATGCTATTTTCAGTTTAAAGTTTGAGGTAAGTACGTGATGGTGAAATGCCGGGTTTACAAGGACCTGTAGCACTGAAACCTTCAAAAGCACGGACACACAATATTAGTTCACAAAATGTGTTCATTGCAGTTCTCAGTCGTATAAATCAGTTGACCTTTCTGGAGCAGTCTCTTTAGATTATGCCTAAAATTCGTATCTCTGCAAAGCTGTTTAAAGTACCTGGTAATTTGTAAGGCTTCACAAACTTGCTGGCAATGCTTAATGTTTAGTTTTGCTCCTTAATATATTGCTGTGTGCCAGAGAGATTTCCAGTCACTCAGACATGCTGCTTTCTTTCCTGACTTGCCTGCTGTATCACTCACTTTCTCATGTTCTTTTATTTTTAATTAGAGTATTTATAATGTGGCAGATATCACATGCCTACATTCATTTAAGACTTTTTCCCATCAAGTCAAGAACTGATGGATCCTGACATTTAAATTGATATCCTGATTCATATAGTTCTAAGTAGAAATTTACGTTTTTATTGTTTTCAAACATTTGGAGAGTATTTAAAATTTGCTTTTCTGAACAGCTTTAGTTAGTTACATTGAGACAAACAATCATCATGCTACCAGCTTCATTAGTTTTCTTTCTTAATGTGTTTTATTTGTTGAGCATCTATTTTTTTTCTCAATGCTCATTGATTTCCTGACAGTTGTTTTTGATTTCCATTAGATAAAATGGGCTGCCAAGTGCAGATCATCAATATCAGAAGTAGTATTTACTGCAGGATCTGATCATACTTGATTATGATTATGTTAGGAAGGTTTAATAAATGCTTTGATTTGCATAAGACCTCCTCTTGGATCTGAACTGTAATATCCCATGTATATTTTTTTTAAATGTATGGGTGCCTGATAAAAATATGGCTCATCTGATCTAAGCCATTATTAGTTCAACACTGGATGTGACTTTTAGAATAGGGATTGCTCACTGCAATGCTTTACTTCCTCTCCCCATCAGTCAGAGCTCAAAACTGAAGCATACTGACAAAGACCACCATTGCTGAGTCCGTTTGGTGAGGTAGCCCATAAGAAAAGTCTTTGATGTAGATAAAGAAATGAGCCATGAGATGTGGTGCTTCGTAACTTGGATATGAACTCTGGGCAGAACAAGAGCATGTAAAGACTTGAACATTCTCTCAGTTTTATTTTAACTTAATATTTTAGTTTGAGCTTTCACTTACGTGACTTCCTCTGGTTTTGGATCAACCTTATTTTTTTTTTTCAAAATCTGTTGAATTAACACTTAACAGCAAGTTACAGCACTGCTGCTGTTACGAAAAATTCATCTAAACCTATGTGTGTACTCTCAAGTCTTCTCCTGTTCTTTTGGCAGACCTTACAAAGACAGACATTGGTTTAACTTGCACTTAAGTTACTCTTTTTGTAAACAGCTTAATTTCTTAGTTGGCTCTGAAGAATCAATACTTAATAAAGAGAATTAAATGACAGTGATGTGCTATGGGATATGATGTGTGATAACCAAATGAAGTCTTTTCTAGTTCACAGATACTCCCTGCACAGTCATAAGTGCTAAAGGTGTTTCTTCCTTTTGCTCTAAAATGCTGTATAGGGTTATTCTGAACTGCAAATTCTCTCAATGGTTTCACTTTATTATAAGCAAATTTCTTACATTGGAGAATAATCTTTTACACTTCATAGGGAGTCATAAATTCTTCATTTCAGAATATGTTTTAGAAAACTCTGAGATTATCAGTATCACGGTTTCACTGAACCCAAATAAATAGCTTTTGTTGACTACACAGGCTTGGCAGTGTGTTGCAATGACAAAATATTTTTCATAGTTTAAAATCTTGCTTTTTCATTTAACGTTCTTAAATATACACCCTTGTCCTTTCAGAAGTAGTATCTGGATCTGTAACTTCAGAACCACCGAAGTATTTGATGTAATTGGATATAACTGGATAAGTGCTATAATGCATTATGATATTTTGTCATGAATTAAAGCAACATGATTGTGTATAAAATATGGTTTCACTCAAGGTCACAGATGATGCGAAAACTGAAGTCATCTTAAGGGAGGAAAAAAATAATCTGGCTTTATAAATTAAAGACCTGGTACATAAACAAGACAGATTCTAGCTAAGTTAGGGATATTTCCACAAAATTTTAGTATAAACTTAAGACTTTCAATACTGAAAAAAGTATGTTTATATAATTGGGAGAATTTGCCTTTCAAACCAGAGGATAATTTAACAATTACTGGCTGCAGGGGCTCTGTGCAACTGTCTAAAGATTGGAAGAGTGTTGTTTTATTGAAAATGCAAAGGAGATGATCTGATGAGGCATCTCATAAATACATAAATTTAACTTCTAACGATTATGAGAAAGTACTCTTTAGCTGAATTGGTGTTCTTATTTATCTGAGAAAATAAAGTTCAATGGGAAGACTGCCATCAGCTTTAAAAAGACCCTTATAGTATTAGGGGAAGGAGAGAAAAGCATGCATCTTGCCTCATGTAAATGCGTGCAATATTGAGGTGCTACCGTGATAGTACTGCAGTTCTGAACTTACACAATAGGCAACGACACAAGGAGTATTGGGTGTTTAACCCAGCACAGCATTGCTGTGCCTGCAGCAGCGGAGTTCCACTCTGCTTGCCCCTCCTGTGTCTCTGGTGCCACTTTCCTCACACCCACCTCTGGACTTCGGCTGTGCTGCTGCAACAGTACCGCAGTAGGGGAGTCCCTGGTGATAACATCCTTTCCGGTGGATAAAAGGGACGGAACGTGTAGGGCCTGTGAGGATAGTTGGGTCCCCAGAGGGGTTTGTATTATGCTTCTACCACCCTCGCTGGGTGGTAGAAGAAGGTATGTCAGCACAGCCATTCCTTCAGGTGTGAGTCCAGAAGAGTTAAATGGGATCACATCAGCTGGGTGCAAGGGGCAAAAGAGCCCAAATCCCTCCAGTCCTCTGTACCACAGGCTCTATTGCTCTTCCTGTGATGCTCCTTTCTGTATCAGTAGCATGGAAATTTCTATTGTATATCATTAATGCCCAGAAGGTTGTGAAGCCTGATTCTTGACGGAAATTTTGACCCTTGTTTCATAAGATTTATAACAATTCAAAATAAACAGTAGGATATTTTTAATATCTTCTGTAAAGTGCAGCTGCATTGTTTGTTTGTAATGAATAATAAGATTCATTAGGTTCTGTTCCCCTGTGCAAGCTAGTTAATTAGACCCTTTAAAAACTGAACTACTGAAGCTTTACCAAATCCACAGCTGGTTCAGTAGTTTAATTAAAATATCATTCCCAGATTGAGATTAATTTCACATGTGAATCATGTAATTTATAATTTTAGCTATGGGTTTACAAGAGGGTTTTTTGATTAAAGAATGCAGTATTTTATTAGGTCTCTGTTTAAAAATGTAAAGATTCTTGAGCTGAGCTATGAACAGCTTTCTATTTAGTTTCCACTAGCAGGTGGTAATGCAGTATGTACGCTATTTTATTTAAAATTAATCTTTACAAAGACAATATTAATCACATTTTAATTAACTCTACTTACTGGATAGAAAAGGAAAGAATTAATATCAGAACTGCACCCATAGGCTCTGAAATAAGACAAGCCTCAATAGATTAAATAGTTGCTGGGGTCCATTACTTGGACTGTTGTAACATTGCCTGAAATGAATGTGTGATTGATTGCGTGCATCTGTGACACTCTAGCCTCACAGTACTGGTTGGTTAAAAAGCTGTGCTCTTCTAATAGTTTGATGCTACCTAAAAGGGTCCTGGTTTTTCTTCTCTCGTTCCCTGTTCTTGGCTCTACGGTCTGGTGCCCTCCCTTGCATCAGCTCTGGCTTTAGCAAACTCTTCACTCAGCCAATTCAACTGCTAATTTAGCAGAAAAGAATTAGCTTTTATTCTTTCGTCATATAACTTTTCTGCCAGGTTGGTGGATGGAATTGGCTCAGTGAGATGTCTGAGCACCTGAAAGCTGCAAAAAAGTCAGGAGGTGGGTGAGAAGGGAGAAAATGTAGCTGGACCAGAGCCACTTTCTCCAATTGCAGTGGGTCATTAGCTTGGCTCAGCTGGACCATTGATCAATACCCCAGCTGATTTCTCAAGATGAATCCTCAAAGATCTGTTTCCAAGATAGGAAGCATTCTTCTTTCTTTTCCATATAAAAAAACCAAAGTCTGTCTATTTTGTAATGTTAGCCATTGACAGAACTTGGGATGCAGCTTGGTCCAGCGAGTTTGACATAAAGCTGGAAGTTAAATAACCTGAATTGCATTCCTGGCATCGCCACTCACTTTTTATAGGTCAGAACGAGCCATCACATTCCATGCTGCATACTTCTATTATAGGTAAGATGGACACCTTAAATTGCACGGTAAGAGGCTATAGAACCATAGATCTCCTCTTGCGAGCTAAAAGTTGGGTCAGCTCCTGCTTTGTGTAGCTTACCTAGTGAAAGGGTTGGCTCCATTCCTTCTGAAGGGTGGCAGAGAATGGAAATTGCGATGTGCTAATGGATGCTTTTTACCCCACTATTTGTGACTTGATGCAAGCAACTTAAACCAGGATGTACGATGGTGCTCTGTCGTCTTATGCTGTCGCGTATGTTTATTGGATAATTCACGGCTACATGCTGCTTGGGGACGGACACGGACCAAAAAAAAAAAAACCCTTTGATTATTAAGCACGTTGTTTATCTGGAAAGTAAGGGTGGTTGTCACTAGTGACTCCAGCAGAATACTTCAACACTCTGAGCTGCAGTGCCCAGTATTCTTTACTTTGTTTTAAAAGTGGAAGTAATACTTACCTACCCATTGTTCAAATTGCTTTGCAGCATCCACCTGGAGATGGGTGGTATGATTATTTGCTGTAAACTTAGGCTGTGTTTTTCCCTTCAGCAAATTGCTTTATCCTGCACTCATGTGTGTAATCTTTTTTGTCGTTTCAGCCTTAATACAGATATTGGCAGCTGCTGAGGCTGGACGTGATGTTGTTTACTTTACCTTTGGAGATGTGGAACTGATGCAGGATATTTACAGCATGCACACTTTTCTCTGTGAGAAGGGCCAAACTATTGGTGAGCATAAAGAAATCTTTTCATGCAGCAAAGAGACTTAACCGTTTCTGTAAGTGGAAATTGTCCAATAAGAATTATTGTCATCAAGTCCTGAACACAAGCAAATGTGTCTCAGTTTATTTGTACCTGTTTCCAGAGTGGGGAACTCTTCTGATTCAGGGTCAACTGCACAGCGTTAATCTGTTAGAAGACTTCTAGAATCCTTTTCTAATTCACTTCGGAATTACGTTCCAGAATTTGGAAAATACAGATACATGTGGTAGAAGGCTTGCAAAAGTTTTTAATATAACTCAAAATGCTTTAAAAAGGGAAAATCTGCTTACACATYCTTGATGTAGATTTGTCTTATAGTGTTTCTGGCTTGATCCTGCAAGATGTGGTCAGATGTGTTATCCAGCAGCAATACAAGAAAAGCAGTATACCCATTGCCCCACTGTAATTGTTACATGTCTTTAATTGCTGGGACAGAAGCACAAAGCTAGGTAATTGGCAATACATTTGTAAGTAATACATATGCAAGCCTAACGTACAGATAGCCTGTGCAGAAAGTTCAGCAGAAAGTTGAGGGAGCCCACCCTATGTTCTAAACAAACTTGGAAACAGTCACGTTCCCCTTATACAGTTGTCTACCTCCTCTTTCACTGCTCACTTAAAGAGATGTTCCTAGCCACTATCTCGGTGTGAGTGTGCATCTCTAGTCTTCATTTGCAATCATCCATTCTTCATATGGCATGATTTTACATGTTTTCTAATTACTTCTTTTTATTTTTAAGGGGACATTTATAGGCTGTTACTGAGATACTACAATGAAGAATGCAGAAGCTGTTCTACTTCAGGACCAGATGTCAAGCTGTACTCTTTCATATACAACACCATTGAGTCCTATGCAGATTCTACTGATGATGATGATGAAAAAGGGTTGTGCTTTGAGGATTAAAATAAATGTATTTGATCAGAATATTGTTCATCTCCTCCCACTGGTATATTGTGTGAACTGCTGGGTATAACATATGAATTGGCTTAACTTAATATATATTGACTGCATTGGTAGTTATGTATAACACCCAAACAAAAAAAAACACCTCTGAGAGATGAGATTTTTTTGTTTGATGGTTTCATACATGAAAACCTTGTTCATGTGTGTACAGAAAAGATTTCTTTGGTAAATCTGGTTTGCATTACACCTTGTTAAGCAGGATATTTTGGTACACATTTGTATTTCAGTCAAGAGATTGCTGAAAGACTTCAGAAGATTTCTCTGTACTCCTTTGCCTTTATTTTTCAGAGATCTTATCTAGATTTCTCGTGTAAGCTTAGTGCTGAAGTACAGGCAGCCATGTAACTCCTGGGGTGATTTTAGAGAGAAGCGTTGTAATGATCGTTCTTACTGAAAATTGTCATAATTTGATTAGCTCCTTAAGGCTGCCATGGTACCTTCACTGTTCTTATCAGCTTTTTTATTCATTTAACTTAGTGTCCTAGGTTTAATCTATTTTTTTAATAAACGGTTAAAAATGGAAAGATTCTGGAGGAGCTATAATGCATTTCACAACTGCATTGTCTTTATCGAATCAGACATAAAAGTTAGCATGAAGAAGTAGAGAAAAAACGAAGTATGGGAGGGTGGGAAGATGAGAAATGTGACCAAAGTTAGAAGCAGAGGGAAACATTTTCACATGAAACTCTTCAATACCATTTTGTGGTGCTATCTGTTGCAACATTGAACAAGGTCTTAGCCATGTTAGTATATTTGAAGTTTCTCAAGGTTCACTGTTGTTGGCGATACCATTTGAATTAAGGTCTGCTAGTTGTGTTTATATTGTCGTATCAGTTCTCCTTTATCGCAATATGCATATATGTGAGTTTAAGATCCCCATGGGATAACGTGAGTGAGGAAATGGAAATCACTTACATATCAGTGGGAGGAAAGTCTGCAGGCTACAGGTAAGAACATGAGGTGTTGTTAGGAGTTTGCACCTGTGTCTTTTTAGGCATGGGAATGATAACAATGAAGAGAGGGCAAAAGACGTGTAAAAACTGTGCTGTTACTATCTCTGTGAATACCAAATTAGTGTTGCTGTAGTACATTAATAGTTTACACAAAACTGCAGATACAGCTGTGATAAAACTTTTCCAGATCTATGTACAGGGCCAATCCAATGAAACGTTTGTCTGTTAGTAGTTTAAACCCAGTTTAAGTTTAAGCCCAAATTGTTAAGTTTAGCCTCTTCTGTCACAGATTTTCTGGTCTGTCATGGTTGCTATTACCAATTTAGCAATACAAGTAAAAACCGCAGCAGGAAATGTAGTGAGCTAAGGCTCTAGTATCAACAAGTCCTTTTGGCTAATGTCAGATAAAACCTCTCCAAGCCTGAAACACAACACGGTAATTAAATGCTGGAAGCTGTTCGCAGTCTGGCTTACAATAAAGCACTCGCTGCTTGAGCTGCTCTGGTGGAAGCAATAGCAAAGAGTTTGGGTCATTTATAAACACCTTCAGCGTGCTGTACCTTTGCATTAATGCTAAGCAGGCAGCTTGGAAGCGTGTTGCTTGGAAGGTGACAGACACAGCAGTTTGAGGATTTCTTCCTGTTCTTCCCACCAGCTGTAGTTTTCTCCACCCCATCCATTGTAAGGAAAAGATTTGGGCTAGAATTTCAGGCCTTTTTCTGTGTTTGCAACTTGTGTCCTCTGAGTTAGCGGCAATCTTTTCTCCTGCTCCTGGTGTTTCAGTGTTGGCTCAGATTCTGGCAATAGGAATAACAGTGTTTTATAATAAGCTCTTATTTGGGCATTTAGGTTCAACTATGATAGTGCTTCTAGATGCATTGCCGGTGATAAACGTACCCTGTTAATTAAGACAAGTGATGGAAAATTGGTGCTATCTGCCAAACCTTCTTCACCTTACTACTCAGGATTCCCTATAGAAAAGGTGAACAGAACTTGTTCCTAAACAACTGGAAGAAAATATAGCAAAAAGCTTTAGGTGGCTAGATATGACCTCCCCTTTATTGTAAATAAATACATCTTTATTAGTGCAATATTAATTTTCATTGTGAAGGCAAGTGATTTGTCAGGTATGAAAAAGTACCAAAATAAGATGGCATAAAATTCTACTTCAAGTCTAGAAGCAGAAAAATATATTTAACTTCAGAAAGATTCTCTGAAGATCATATTAGAGGGTATCCAGTGAAGAGAGTTTTTGCAGTGTCAAGTGTTTCCAGGATAATCCTAGTCATTTTATGCAGTCTGTATTTTCACTGATATCTGAGAATTTTTTAATATGGGGAAGAATGCCTTTTGAGATCATTCTTTAGGATATGTTTACCATACATTTTTTTTCCCCCCTATGAAATACAGTTGTATGGACAGGAGAAAAGGAAAATAGTAACTCATTTTCTGTTTAATGTGTCGTCTGAATAAGAGTGATATATCCTGTGTTCTACTGGGTGTCCCTGGTCTCGTAAAGGGCAGTGTTGTAAGGACACTTTGAATATGACTTTGATCGCAGACAGGCTGAAGATTATATTTTTCTTGGTTGTTTGGGGTTTTTTTTTAAGCAAAATAGCCCAGAGTTAACAAATTAACAACGGTGTTAGATTCCCATGACATTCTAATTCAACAAAGAGCTAAACTGCCCAGAATGCTGCATGTGGAAGCAGGCATTTTGCATCAGCCCAATATGTGCTCTGCATCTTTCTTTCTTTTCCCTCCACCCACCCCTCTACCTGAAATGTTTTCTTTAGCTAGAGATGCCTTTTGGTGCTCTGTTTGAAGGAGCGTGGAATGGAGATGCCGATGATCTCTTTGTGCAGCCTCGTAAGCTTCAGTTTCACTCTTCTAGAAACCTGTTTATGGAGTATTCCCTTTTTTTGGGTGTTTTATTACTTTAGGGATGTTTGCTGTATAATTTCAAATAAAAATAAACTTCCTACCAAAACTTCTGTTTCATACTTTTTAGCAGCTAAATTGAATGCTTAATATGAACCAACAACAGGCAGTCATGTAGATTGCAATGTTGCCTCATAGTCAAGTTTGGTGTCGGAGCACTTCTGTTGTTTTACAGCTCTTGCACCTAAATTCCTCAGTTTTGAGGTGTTCTTATCTAATGATGAGTACCCATTACTGTATATATTAATTTATAGACTGTTGAAGTGTTCCTGGCATTCTTCTAAACTTACAGTTTATGCATCATTATATTATATTGATTTTTCTGGATCTGTATGCTAATGTTTACATGATTTTGTAGGAATACAATTAAAAAATTCTGACTGAAGCAATATTGTGTGCTTTGTCTTGTAATATACTTTCCAGGACAGAGAAATTCCATGTACGTGGCACAATACTACAGATAGTTCTAGCAGTAAATTTAATAATTCAAGTATTTTGACACATAAAATATAGCTAAGTAATTTATTCTTACTGTACAATATCGTAGTGGTTGCTCCTGTCTGCGTAGCAATGTAAAAAGGAAGTAACTGCTGTAAATTGGAAGGGTGTTAGCGTGAGTGTGAGATTTCATACGTGTGTATGGCCATATGCAGACATTTCGATGTTAATTCCCAATTTGCTTTTGGTAAGCAAGCAAGCATTTGGTTTTTCTTTGAACTTCATGAAGGAAATATAACTAAATAAAAGCGAATAAAACCCTAAAAAGATATAAATAATGAACATGTTGCATAAATGTTTGCATGGTTTGTAAAAGTGGGACTGACACCCTCCTAAATGAAAAGATTTAGAACTGTTTTTAAAAAATCTTGTTTTAAGCCAGTAAGGAACTTTTTTTTTTTTTCATTACAGAAAATTAGGATAAAATACAATTTCTTATTGCTCCTAAGGTTTTAGATGTAGCTGAGCTTATTAAAGTTTGCAGTGTTAATACTAAAGAATTTAGTCTGTAGTACAGCAGCGACAGTAACAAAGAGGTTGACCGGCAGGCATGTCTGCAGGAGCGAGCAGCTCGGTCGTGGCCGAGCAGGGGTGCCCTGTGCAACACTCTTGCTGGCTGCCGCAGGCTGGGTCTCAGTTCATCCTCAAGCATAGTTTGTCATTGCCGGTTTTAGATTTAATTCTTCTCATGTGAATGGCCAAAATGATGTCATTCTCTATAAGAGGCGTTTGGCTGAGTGTTGGATAATCTGGAGATGACAGACTTCTGGTAGCGTGATGACCGGGTAGAGAAGGGTTGATGACCTTCGTGTTGTACCTTGTAAATCCTAGGTGAGGGGGAAGCCGGAGAAGGTGCTCACGCTCTCAGCTGCTGCAGTGGGGAAGCAGCTGCCAGTCTCTCCTGTCTCAAGCTGTCACTGATCTAACTGGAATCAGCAAACACCCTCAGGAATACGCTTTATTAATTCGTAAAGGCAACTGGAGCCTGTGGAGATAACTCCTTAGGGATAAAGCACAATGGCAAGGGCTGCTTCCCTGTGGACTTTTCCCATTTTTCTCCATTGCAAACCATTGGCTTCCCAGCTATGTTAGTACTTGGGTAGAGGAGTCCCAAACAACTGATTTCACAACTTTTGATGTTAACATTCCAAACAGTCTGCATCCTCTCAGCCTAAGCACCTTTCTGTGACAGAAGGACGGACAGATGGATGTCAGACCTTGGGATACCAAAAGCTGTTACAAACTCTGTAAGGTTCACGGATGTATTTGTGTATTAGCCAGTGTAGGGTGATGCAGTATTTGCTCTGGGTGGATGACTGGGGTTTTTTTCCCCTTCTTTTTGTAAAATCTGCAAAAAGTCTCCTTTCACTATTTTGTGGTCCATTTTTGACAAGAGTGAGAACATCCATAAAATCATGGAAACTGCAAGATGCTACAACTCTCTGAAGTTGTTGGGGGTTTTTTAACTAAGAATTGAGTAATTTATGATCTTGTTTTGTGCTAACAGTGTTTCATGCTCATTTATCATTGCTTAAGTGAGTGTGACCTGGAAGCTGCATAGGAGGTGTCTGTCACTGGTAACTCTATTACAGCAATATCATCAATTTCTGCTTAACTGCGCTGTCAGCTGGGGTTATGTTACATGGTTCTGGTAAGTGGCACTTGGTACGCAGTTAAAGGGAGCGCTGGTATGGTCCAAGTCCTCTTGGTAACACTGGTACACGGTGATGATGTTTGCGGATATGCATGCACTGCGCTATGCTTGCTGGCTAGTTGATATATATATTGCAGAGGCTTAAAGAAGCTGTCACAAACTACAGGGAGTGCGGATCGTGAATACGTAGTTAATCAGCTGTAAATCTACCAAGTGGAGGACAGCGGAACCTGTGCACAATAGAGCGAGGGACTGCACGATCTTTAAGATCTGCCTGTGCTTGCTGGCTGCCTGGTATCCACAGTTCACACACCTCAGCCTTCACAGTCGGCTCTTCTCTGGATGAAATGGAAAATGGATTGCACTGAAAATCCTTTCCATAGCTTATCTGCCTAACAACAACAAGAAAAAGATTTTCGTGTTTTATTCTTTTTTTTTTTTAATGGTAAATTGAACAGATGATATTAAAGATGGGAGATTGTATCTAAGTATCTAAGAGGACSGCTTTGATGTTCAAGTTTTCAGAGCAATGGAATGCAACAAGGGGATTTCTTCATTGGGTGTAAAATGGTAAAAGCATGCCTGATTAGGTAAAGATTACTGAAAAGCCCCAAATCCTCTTTCTGCCTGAGCGGTAAACCTTAGTTTGTGTAAAACTCCTCTTGGAGAATTCACGTAACACGCAGGTAACTACCTACCTACCCTGCACAGAACTTTCCACAGACACTTTGTCTACCCTGTTCTTGGTTATATTCACTTGGAAGGCCCAGTTCAGTGACAGCTTTTTTTTTTGTTGTTCTTTAAAGAGATGCCTTCTGCAACTGCTTGGAATTCTTATACTTACTATAGCTGCTCCCTTTTGCAATTAATATCATCGAAGTGAGATTCTGCACAGATAAAAACTGCATTTACTAAAGAGGAAGGGAGCAAAAAACCAGTGGAGCAGGCTTGGTTTAAAGTCCATGTTTAAAGTTACCAAGAAATAGAATGTAGTGCCACACAAGATGCTACCAGTTTGGATGAGAGACATATGCACATGTGTTAGCATTTAATCACTGTCCCTACACAAATGTTGAACTTCAATTCCGAAGGCTCTTTTTGCAGGAAGGCAGTTATGACAAATTACAAACTGTTTGTTTTAATGTATCCTTATGTTGTCACTTTTTAAATAAGTCTGACCTTAGCTGGAGGTTAAAGGCATTACTGGCATTTTTGCCTGGAAGTACAATGTTTGCTAGCTTTTGTGTAAACTGTAATTTACATTAGGAACAACGTCTGGAGTGTGTGAGAAATTAAACCTCTGTAAATCCTGGCTGGATGTGCTCTGGAATGGCTATTGAGCGTCTGACATCTCCTTTTCAGGGTGGAGGAGTGTGTTAAGAGGCAAAAGGGGAAAGCTGCAATCTTCTTGCTCAAAGACAGTGTTTTCACCTTTCTTTTACACTCACTTTATGGAGATAGATAGAAAGTTATATGTTTGTTGGGGAACAGTTATGTTTATTCTCAGAAATTGCTAATGGTACCTGTTAAAACAAACCAGAAAAACAAAGGCAGAATCAGGGGTAAACGTCAATGTTTTCAGATTTGTTACAGGAACCTGCTATAGTCATGCTCTCCAAATATAATGCTTAGATTCTCTCAGCAACCATTATCAAGACCAGTTATAGGGGAGGGTTTCTTTTCTGATTAGCCTTTACTTTCCAAGTTTGCAGGTCTTTGCAAAGAGGGCAGAAAACACCTCAGGGAGGCAATTGATTTTTGTTTCTGTGTTCCCATTTGCTGGGTTGCCATTTCCTACATGTTGGTGTCCAAGAAGAAATACCTGTATGGGTTTCCTTAGGTGCCTGTTTGATTAACGTTTTTCATTTGTGAAAGACTGTCCTGACTGGATGCTGATAGTAGTCTTGCTTTGCTTACGGGGGGGGGAAAGGTGTTTTTCTGAAAACAGCAATGTGAGCTCTGACCGTGTCTGGGTAAGTCACATTCATTTTGGAGCTCAGTGGGGAAATGACAAGCATAGGCACCTTACATGGCCAGAATGTTGCAACTTTAGACTTGGGAATAAGAAATTCATGGAAAATGTTCTCCAGGCTGCCTCGTTAGGTCAAGTTGTTTTGTTTTGTGTAGCTGGAACACCAGACAGTAGGTTTTCAGTGAAATATTTCCATGGGCTTGTGCATCTTCATCAGTAACATGTTCCCACGTTAATGGTCCTGAGTAGCTGCTGTCCCCTTTTGTAATCTTCAATACCTGGGCAAGCGAGAAAGTGTATCCATGTGTAGAGAAGGCAGGGTGTCCCCTCTGGCATGTATTGGCTTTGCAGGACTGACAAGGATGAAATGCACTATGAAGATCTCTTCCCATTGCAGGAGTTTGACCTGCTCCACTCGCAAAGGAAATTCATTTGTTGAATTAATCTGTTGTGCTACTTCCACATCAGGTGTTACCTACAAAGGGACGCTTGGGAAAGTTCATGATCGTGAACTATGACATTAGTGTGGATTATCACTAAGCAGAAAGAAGCTTTGTTTACTTTCATTTGAAAGCGGAGGAAGCTAAATCAAATCAATTAATTTTGAAGAGTGTCCTCTTAAGTTTTAGATGTCGTTCATGTCATCTGCTTTAGAGATGCTTCAGAAGAACCAACCTTCCATGGCCTTGTATCAGCGAGGACATCACTGTGCGTGTACGCTGGGCTTTCAGCTGGAAGTTGAAGGGAAGTGCTGAATTTGCTAATTTCTTTCATTCATCAAAGCATCTTGGCACACCAGATGCAATAAAGATATTGTATAGATCAAAGTGTTTCACCACGGCACAAAGTTAATTTTGCTAAGATTTGAAGACTTACCTTTTCAAAATTAAAGGTTAAGAAAATTGCTTTGAATAGCTAAATCCTGTTATTGAATAATGGCAAGATTTTCCTTAATGTACTAGGAATTGATTGGATCTAAACCAAAATGTCATGGAAATAAATTAAGGTAATTGTAAGTGTTTCGCACCCTTTTATATAAAAGATAAGGTCCTAAAAAACTGCATTTTCAAATCCAGAGCTAACTCTATCTTGAAAATGCCTGCATTGTAAGGTAATTATCTTGTTGCAGTTTTAAGTCATTATTTTGCCTGTTGCCTGAGGAATTTTACAGCAGAGCAGTATTAATAAGATGCCAGGAGTACAAATTTCATAACTTAATCTCTGTCATAAATGGAACTCATATAAACAAAGTGGCATTTTCATTCATAATTACTTGACCTGTGGCAAATGTGGGTTAGGAATGAATGGATGTTTGATTTTACATTCTGTGGCAAATCAAAACTTTTGCATTTTGAGGAGAAAGGTAAAAAAAAAAAAAACAAACAACCCACAAACAGTGTCTTCTGGGCAAGGATTGAACATACCGTGACTTTGAGAAAAGGAGGCTTTTAATTCTTCCACGTTGTAAATCTCAGCTAAGTGGCATTTAGACTTTACTGTTGGTGATGACAATTCCCTGAGCATTCATGATGAAAAAAAAGACCTCCTGATTGATTGAGTCCACCCCTCCCTCATTCTGCCAAGTCCATGCACACAAAAACTAGCAGCCAAACCCAGCAGATTAAATTTAAAATGCAACAGATCTGGAGCTTTTTTTTCCCCCTACCTGAAATTTGACTGATTGCAGGCAATCATGAGGACTAGATGTTTTTAAAGACAACTAAGTACCTTCTAAAGTCATCTCACTTCAGCATCTGGGGCTCTAAATCTTTTGACTGACTTTTTTTTGGGTTGGTTTTTTTTTTTTTTTTTTTTTAAAAAGTTTTTGAAGTCTTGAAATTGTTTGTCAGTCATTGGCATGAGAGCTGGAAACACTCAGATGAACCTGCACCTTCTGCATGTCAGTTTTGGAAGGTTTTGTTACCCTGACTGACAGCAGGAACCTCCTTCGCCTGCTAGGAAAGCTTTTGGCCCCAGTAGTTTGAAGGGTTTCAAGGCTAATCAAATTCCTTTGCTTTAAACAAGCATCCCCCTCTTTTTGCCTCAAATCTTGATTACATGTGACCTTCAGATAGCCTCAAAATGTTAATAAATTACTTTGAGATTGGTTTCTGCTACAGTCCAGCAAAAGCTACTGACAGAGCCATGTAAAACTGTAACCATGAAAAATGTTTAATCAATGACCAAAATAATGCATTTATATACTTAAATGAGCAGGGGAAGGCCTTGCTGTTCTGGAAATTCATGTGGCAATGACCTGACAGAGCCATGACTTAAGGGAGTTAAATGCAACTTCGGATTCTGATCTCTAGCAATGCTCGGCCAACATTTTATTGAATGGCGCGCACAGGAATGTATGGATCACAACGACCAGCATCTTGAAACAACAAATAACACCAGGTATTCTCTGCCACCTTAGTATTTCTATAGGGCTGAGACATAACGCAAGCAGCAACTAGCGGCCAAAGTATCCTAATGTTGTATTTAATAGTTTGTAGCTTAAAGCATTTCCAGAAATGAGTATTTAATAGTTTGTAGCTTAAAGCATTTCCAGAAATGAGTATTTGGAACATCCCCGGGTGGGGGAAATTCTCTGAAGTGGGCTGAGGGAAAGAATGAGCTGGGAGGAGGTAAGGGACTCGCGCAGGTCCCCTGCTCAGTCAGTGTCCAGCAGACACAGGCAGCGCCTTTTTCTTACAGAGGTAAAACACACAAGTGCCACAAACCCAGACCTGGTGGGTGAAACCCACGTGTGTTTTGTCCCACACTTGAGAAGGTGTTAATTCCTTGCAAAAGCCTCTTCGTTTACTGAAGTGCTTGCTTTATATCTCTGTTCTGGTCTGATGGCCTCACTGCCGCTTGGCTCCTCAGCGGTGTCTAGCCGATGATCTCAGCCTCGGCCCGAAAGGTTCACCCTGTCTGCAGGAGGAATCATAATTCAGCCTCCCGGCTCGCTCCCGCTAAACCTCTATTGCACGCAGAGCGCCCGTGGTGACAGTACGTGCCAGCTATGCTTAGTGGCTTTAGAGTATCGAGTGAACTGTCAGCCTCAAACTCTAAAAAACTTAAGACTTGGGCTAATCACTGTTCCCAAAGTGACATGCAATCCTTGCTCTTTGGAGCTAGATCCTTCCCTTGCTACAATGTGCAAGGGTGGTAATTAGTGAGGATCATGATTTGCTAGCTGGATTGAGTAAGAAGTGACAGGTAGGATTTAATTCTCACTTTCCAAACACCTTTACAGAGTTTTCAATTTTTTTCTTTAATTGGCTTCAGTGGCAGCCTTCCACAGGCACTGTGGACACCCAGGGGAAAGGGCCTGTGCAGGAAAGGTCTGTTTGTTAAGGCAACGTCTGTAATTGCCTTAGGCTGCCACAGCAATAGCGCTAAAAATCCAACCCTAGCATCGTTACCATCCAAAACTCATCTCACTGTGGGTTCTGCCTTTCACTTAATGATGTTTTTCTTCATGTAGTGTACTGTGCATTGAAGGTGATATTATGATTAATCAGACTAGGATTTCATGCAGCTCAAAATGCCTTAAAATGGAGCTGTAGCGATATTCTCTTCACGTTAGTGAAACAAGCACCATGCAGGCATCCGCTGGTAACTGGCCAGCAGAGAAGACTGGAGAGCTAGACACTGTTATGGTGCTGTCCCGAGCACCACAACTGCCTTGTGTTAATAAGCATTAATACAATTCAGTGAGCCTAGCATCTCGGCATCGATGGGTGAAGACTTTGTGAAATAGGAGGACCTGTGTAATGTGACAGCCTGAACTGCACAGCAATCTAGTCTGAAAGAAATTTAGAGCGAAGTTATAACAGTTTATTCCGAGCTGATAAAACAAGCACAAAACAACATGCTGGGGGTAAGTTTGGGGTGAGTTGTTGCATTTTTCCTATAACACCAACATTATTTTTCTGAAAATCTATTCAGTGATATGGTGGCTGCTAACAGATCAACAGATCACATGAAGCATGAAGAGTAAGCTCACCTTGGCAACTGAGGCGCTCAGACTATTTTCTACTTTACTGGAGAACAATTGTACAGTAAAATACAGGCAACAAAAATTAAGGGAAGCATAGAGCTGTTTCAGCTGTGAACAAGAATCACTCTCTAATATTGTCCAGCTACGTCCAGCACTGTGAATGCAATGTTTCCAAATGGCCACCATCAGGAAAATAAGAAATGATTGTTACTCTGCATGTAATAGATTTGATATTTACAGCCTACCCCTGAGCCCTTTAATATTTTACATTAACACTTTTGCTGAAGGTCGCTTTGGCTCAGGCACCAGAGGAGAAAGGGTTGAGGGGCTGCAAGAGGAAAGTGTTAGAAAGAAATTATGAAGTTTTAACTGTACAGGTTTGGAAGGCAGCTTCAAAGGATCCCATTAAAAAACAGATATGGTGCCAGAAGAGAAGTAAACAGAAAAGCCTGTTTAGTTATTGCAGAATAACTCGGTAGGGACAGTGCATCTAAGGGAACTCTAGCTTTGAGGCACAACATGGTGTTGATTAGTGCAAATAAACCTCTTCAAGAGTCACCTTTCAGCAATTACAATCAGACACTGCCACTGTGGCTTCAAAAGCTTCATTAGCAAACCCTACTCCCAGTGAGAGCTACAAATCTCAGATACCCCAGAAGTTTTAACTGATGGAGAACTGTCTTGCCTTATTTATTTTCTTCCAAATGAAAGAAGTGGGAAGATAATTACACATTCCCTCATCAGGATAAATAGCATTAAAAATCAAAATAGATCCTCCTGAAGAAAACACAGCCAGTGGTACAGAATAAGAGATGAGGATAATTTTCCATTTGAGTATGA
The DNA here is from genome assembly GCA_035582835.1 of Phoebastria nigripes. Lineage (NCBI taxonomy): Eukaryota > Metazoa > Chordata > Aves > Procellariiformes > Diomedeidae > Phoebastria > Phoebastria nigripes. The sequence continues at coordinate 29,089 of JAYKAV010000534.1, forward strand.
TGAAGTCAGTACCTTGATGTTTTATTTTCACCTAAAGGGACAATCTAAAAAAATGTAGTGTGTTTTAGATGTAGTTAAAAGAAAGCTATCAAAAATAAAGATTTTTTTCTATTTTTGTTAGGATTGTCTTAGGAAACACCTGCAAATATTGAAAACAATTTTCTAGCAGTTTTTTCCTAATCCCCTGGTAAAATAGAAAAAATAGTATTTTCAATTCTTTCTTGGTTAAGGAAAGGACAGTTGGCAGTGCTTCATTCATCGTCAACATGCCAAATGCTGGCAGGCTTTTTTGCAGTGCCAGTGGTGATCTGCTTCCACAGTTAGTGGGAAAACTCCTTGCTGTTTCTCCTGCCAACATACTAACTTCCCATTAAAATACTAGGACAAATTAAGTTTAGTGCTCTTGCTAATTTCAACATGAATTCATTATTTGGCAGCTATAATAAATGTTGTATGCCAGAGTTCCTCCCTAACCTACCTCTCTTATTGAGTCACTTGCTGCTTTGTATATGCTGTAGTTCTTTCTTTAGTCTGAGATTTTAATGATAATTCAGTGAGCTATCAGAGAAGTAATTACAGCAACAGTTGCTTTTGTTCTTGAAGTTGTAGTAGGCTAATTTATTAGGAAAGACTTGTGAAACAGCCAGGTAGAAATTGTGTTTTCCTGATTTTCATTTGGCTCTATTGTCTACCTTGTCCCTCTCTAACGGATCTGTGGCCAGACAAATGGGCTCCTGCAGTTTGATTCTACCCAGGAATATGTTCGGAGAATAAAGTCACTTGAAAATAAACTGTTGGCCAGAATCAGTTGAGGAGCAGTCTTCGGTGATCTTGGTCTTCCAATAAAACACCCTGTACTTCTAAGCTACTCTTTTCTCCAGAGCAATACAGCCTGAAATTTTAGAATAGAGAATAATTAAAACCAAGATAGATGCTATCCATATAAAACTATTGATAGAAGTTTGTCTGTTGACCAAATAATGATTGCATGCTTAATCTTAGATCTGATGTGACTTCTGTTGTGAAATTGGTATGAATCATAGATGCTTCAGTCAGGTTTGAAGGAACCTTGGAGGTCATCCAGGGCAGCTCCTGCTCAAAGCAGGATCAACACTGGAATCAGACCAGGCTGTTCAGGGCTTTGTTCAGTTGGGTCTTGAAGCCTCCAAGGATGGAGGATCCACCATGTTTCTGGGTCCCTGTTACAGTGTTTGTTTATCCGCTGAGTGAAAAATGTTTTCCTTGTACCTAGATAGAACCACTCCTATTTCACCATCTCTCATCCTCCTGCCATGCAGCATTGTGAAGAGCCTGGCTGTGAAGACCTCTGTCTTCCTGCTGACCCCCTCCATGTTATCCCTACGTCTGAGGAAAGGGCAGTAATTGCTTCCCTCCAGCTACTGGCTGTGCTTCTGTTGGCACAGCCCAGCATGCTGTTGGCTTTCCTCCCTGCCTCACATTTGACCTCCCCAGTACAAGAAGCAGTGTGAAACTGGGACCGATTTTTCTGTCCCTCAGACATCCAGCAGCCCATGTCTCCTTTACCATGGGAAGTTTATTCTGGGAAGTCAGGGATATTACTGAAGCTTGTGGCACACAAAGCCGAGGTTTCGGCAAACAAAGGGAATAGATATAACCCATGTGAAATTCCCCACGTAAACTTTGCTGCAGGAGGTGTCAGAGGTAATTAATATGCTTCTCCCATGTAGGACTGGGGAGGGAGGAAAGCCTGATAAACAATACCAGTTGACCAAAAAAAGGAAGATGAAAGAGACTGGGGGAAAGCACTGAAGAGAACAGAAATTTGCTGCTGATTCATTAGGATCATGGTTTCACCTGTTGACTTTGTAGTAGTACAACGTGCTGAATGTGGCTGTGTGGCTACTACAGGAAGGGTACTCCCAGATGCTGGAACCCACTTGAGCCAACTGTTGAGAACATCAGCATGAAGCACTGTGTTGTGCTATTTCAAAGAAGCCTTCTGCCAATGCCTCAGCATGTGCCATTTTAGGGAGTGTAATAAGTTCACCACGAAATGTAGTACTGTTACCCTGGCTACATAGCAGCTCAAAGCAGATCTGTAGTAATGCTGCCAAAAAACATTTTCCCATTCAATGCAGATAAGTCTGCAAGAATAAAAACAAAAGCCGTGGAGCAAACCCAGGGAAGTTTGAATTAGAAATCTGCCAGAGGAACTGCCTGGCAGCACTCGGCAGTTGTCAGTTCCTGCTAAAAGTAATTTGGTTCCTCCTGAAAACGTGAACTCCAGGCTGAACAGTATGTTTACAGTTAGTATCTTTTCACACTAATGGACATAAGTGGAACACTGACAGCACAGGGTGCTTAACAGCAGGCAGGACGCTGGATGCTGCACGGGGAGACCATGGCATGTAATGACAGCAGAAAGTGCTGGGCTGGGGCTGGAAGGGGAAAGATCTTCATTATGCTGCGTGTGGCTTGAAGCAAGAATTTGTGGTTACCCTCCTGTGTGAGCTGCTCAAGATGTAGAGCACTTCTGGGGAGAAGGGTCAAAGCAGCTGCAACCACCCCAAGTGACGTACCCTGCCCAGGAAAGGCTCCTGTGTCTGGCAGAGGAGGTGCTTACCAAATAACTTCAGGATGTTCCAACTGAGAGGGTTGCGGAAAAGGAGGAGAAATGTTGTACAAGGAATTGGTGCAAATCCCAACTGGAAGAGTGAGTGCCATTACTTTGTTACTGTTCACAGGGATTTTAAAAGTTTTTTAGCACTTATTTGAAATGTCTACCTAGGATAAGCAGCAAAACCCCAAAACCCACCTTTGAAAACAGACTGAATCATTCATTGGAGCTGTTTGGTCTAGGATGGTCTAAGTATTTTAAATCTCAGATTTAAATATTAGACAAGTCTAATGACCAGAGCCCTATAGGATATTCACTGCATTTATTGTTAGGCTGAAAGTGAGAGGATGCTTTACCGTTTCCAAATTGCCTTGCTTTAAGAAGAGATGATACTTTAGATTTGAATCTATGTTAGTTTGTAGTCTTCATGTGTAATAAACACATTGGGAAATAAAGTAAAATGGAGTTTCTGTGCTTGGCTTAAGAGAACTTCTGGTAAAGATTGTCTCTAGTGGAATTACATTACCAATAACAATGAAGAGTTGCCAAAAATACATAAATATATCTATCTCAGGAGGGGAAGCTATTAATGAGATTGTCCTTCTATGAGTAATCCTGTATCCAGACCACCTCCTATGAGATTACCCTTTGAAGAAACAAGCCTACTGAGAAGTCATGCTGTGTTAGAGAGAGAGTTGTGTGAAGCAATTAACCACAGGAACCGCAGTGCTGATTGCAAGTAGCTGCTGATCCGGCAAGGAAAACCGATGTACCAAAAACAAGCGAAGACAGAGGCAAGGCATTAGAGAGTCATGCAATACCATACTGAGGAACAAACGATGGGTCACATTGTGCCCCCAGTGGGCTACACGGTGTGTTTCCAAAAACAGCTTCGTTCTAGTTTTCTTCAGATGTGCTTTGTGTTAACTCATGCCTGAGTTAAGACATAGAAGAGGCAGAAATAAGTAAGAAGGCATGTCAGATTAACACTGACATGCTACAGAAAATAAGGATAAATATAAAAATAAATCATGGTGAGGCAGTGTGTCTTTCAACACAACAGACAATTTCACATCTGACTTCTATTTCAAGGGTACTGTTGTGACTATCCTGTGTTATACATTTTATCCAGTGCAAAACTTCTCTAACGCATAACACTTTTCAGTGCGGAGCTGGCATCAGAATGATGCTAAGCAAGCTGGCAAACTTGGCTCTGTGTCTGCTATGAATTGCAATTTTTCTGAGTTTTCATTCCACTGGTGGACTTCCATTCCAGCCAATTTCAAAGTGTGATAGTCTAGCAGGAAGCAAGGCCAGCATATGTATCTTCCTTTGGATGGTGGGAGGGAGAGGTAAGTATACAAGTGGACACATAAATGGGCAGGTAAGCGTGAACTGTAATTGGAAATTTCAAGAACTAAAACTAGAATAATGAGAAAATAGCTGATTGTCCATCACAGAGGCTCACTGGAGAGCAAACAGATGAGTGGTAAGAAGGTATGGCTCAGGAGGCACAGAACGGTGGCAAAGTGACACCAAACAAAGGAAAGCCAAGAGCAGTAAGGCCATGCCTTACTTCAGTGAGAGCTGGTGGGGCAGGCACCGAAAGCTGAGTGGGAGAGGCAGGAGGGAAATCCAGTTACAATAAATACTGGAGAATCTGGGAGTTGTTCCAGAGCACAATAAACCAGAATTTTGCTGTTTCAAGAACACAAATTCCCATTGTGTGAAGAATTAAAAAAAAAAAAGAAAAGAAAAAGAATATAAAAGTTGTGAAATTGGGCAAAGGCTTCAGGGAACAACATAAGCACTTAAAACATACTGTAGTATCTTAGTGTCTATCCAAGCATATTCACCCTGTTCACTGCAATGGTATTCAAAGTCAGATTTGACATGTGGGTTTCCCTCTGAAGTAGAGGGGAGGTCTGCTTGTCCTCACTATAATTTTTAATTGAATTTATGTTCAGTCAGCATAACATGATTGCTCTAAAGATGGCTTCTGTCTGCTCACAATCAGGTTAAAACACAATTAGTAGCTGCAGCATCTAACAATATTTCACCACTTGCCAGAAGGTTCAACCAGCATCTGGCTAGCTGCAAGTAACCGGTTTAGCACACATTTTATTTTGCAGTGGTGATGGGCTCTGCCAGCCAGCGTGGCGGTCACCCTCCCTGGCAGCACTGTCCATGGGATGGGCTGTCCTGCAGTGCCTCCTGTGCCGTCTCTCTGCGCAATCTATTCCCTGCACTAAATACTGTATCACAAAAATGTTGACACAAAATCATTCACACCTTCACTTCGCAGTATTTATCAATTTCTGAAAGATGCACAGCTGCTAGGAAAACTGCTGAGATGATAATAAGGCTTTTGATTTATTTATGTGAGGATTAAGGTTTTTTTATCTAGAATAAATTAATTTTACTCTAATCAACAATTGTAATAACCACTAAGCTTCATGAATATGTGTGACCATTAGGTGAAAAAGCCCCAGATGAAGCCTGTTGTGTTCCTTCCTAAGGTTTTTACTTTCCATTTCTGCCCACCTGACCCTGATAAACTCATTTTTGCAATGTACCCTTTGCACAAAACAAATTATAGCTCTCTTTCCCTCCTCCTTCCTTTTAAGGCGTGCCCAGTTTTCCCATTATTCATACCTTATTATTTACCCAGAAAATTATCAAACATTGGTATTTATGTGATGGTGTCGATATTTACCTGAAATATCAATTTTAGTGTCTGTAGAGATGATCAACCTTGGTTGTATGTACTGTGTAACTTGATTAAGAGCAGGTAAATAACAAATATGTCATGTTGTGAATTATTACAGGAAATGGATAGACATTTGTAATTTGAAGACATCCAGGAGAAAAGAAGACTTGGAAGATGTAAATAAAAATTCTGCCAGCAAAGGAACACTTAAAATTGTACTGTCTTGCATTTTATATTTGGCCACACAACCTGTGACAATACCTCACTCAAAAAAATGCCTTAAATGTAGTTCCAATCATTTTGTCAAGGTCTACTACTTTCAGTCTACTTTATGTACAAATTTTGGAGCGAAAGCATAAGTGTCCTTGGAACACTTTACATCTCCTCTATGAAACTTCCAGTCATTCCTGTACAGGAGTTGCATGAACAACTTGTCCTTTGGATGGGTTTTCCTTCCGTGCTCCCTTCACAGCTATTCATCTGATCAGTGCTTTCATTTATACTTACATTCTCTTTTTAATGAAAACTGTTGGGCAYGGATCACCAAAGGACTTTCTACATACACATGAAGTTTCGTGCTGTCCTCTGCCATTAATGTCAAGTGCAATTACTTTCTTTGCGCTGGTATCTTTATAGGTCTGAAGATTAATGTGAGGAAGGTGCAGCAGAGTCTTCAAGGGCGGGATAATCTTTTATGTCCCCATGACGCCTCACACTGTGCAGCTGCCAAGGTGTCCGCTTCTATCGCCGGTCTTCTTGACAGTCACCTGGAAATCTTGCAGATGGATGTTCATTTTAGCCTGTTTTCCTTCCTGCCAGGTAGATCTCCTGTTGTGGATACCCCATGGCAGGTGGCCCTACCAGTGGGTCACGCACCCCGGCCGGGGTAGCATCCAGCGCAGCAGTGCTTTCACTGTATACCGGGAGAGGCGACTGGAGCAACCACGGGGCTTCCAGGAATGCCCGGCTCCTTGTTGGAGCTCACCAGCACCAAGGTATTCCCCCGTCTCACACCTGACTGACGGCCCCATCTCGAGCGAACGTCGCCCCTAAAATGGCGTCGCGTGCGAACGGCGCTGAGGGGCCGCGGGCGGGGGCGTGGCCTCGGGCGGGGCGTGGCCTCGGGCGGGGGCG
>JAYKAV010000534.1:48700-80686 GCA_035582835.1 Phoebastria nigripes
GCACTTTTACAACCAGGTTCTCTACCTGGGCAGCTGGGAACCAGGACAATACCTCTTTACCAGCAGCATAATATCATACCCATTACTGGTTGCCTGAATAAACATCACAGTTAAAAAGAGCTGTGTGAATGAATAATGTACGAAGATGCTTTGCACTCATATGTGCTGGAGAGTTTTCCACTGAACAAGCTCAGTGTAAGAAATGAGATGAAAAGGGCTCTGTGTAAATGAAACACACAGTTGCTACCGAGATGTGGACCTACCAGTGCTCTCTTTTTGCTGGCTATTAGTGGTACTTAATACTGTAATGTGGTGAGATACCATTTGCAGCTTGAAGGAGCTGCTTTTGGTTGAGAATTTTGTTTGAGGTAATAAATTTTCCTTCTTCTTTCCTTCTCTGTACACATGTCCAGTCCTGGGATTTGTTCTTCCGAAATGCTAATGCTGGCCAAGCGTACGATCCCCATCTACCAGATCAGTTGGAAAGAAAGGCATCGTTTCTTCAGAGCCACGGCCTGGCCCAGACACCGGGTAAAGCTGAAAAGCTTGTTGAAGATCACCTTGCTGTGCAGTCTTTGATAAGAGCATACCAAGTAAGTGTACTTTGGGGTAGGTGTGGGAGGGCCTCTCCTTTGCAAACAACCTTTTTCTTCCTTTTTATGTTCTTTTTTCTCTTCTGGTCTTAACTCTTGCTTATTGTCTTGCTTCTGATCCAAAATGTCTTGAACTAGACAGTCTTTTCTTCCCTGCACAGTGTCTGAATGCTGAGGTCCTGGATTCAGTCTGGGATGCTCTTCTGGCTTAGCAAACTCAGGATTCAGGTTACCCACAGCCCTGATGCTGGTCATCTGACTTAACCTGGAAGCTCTTTATGAAGACAGTCGTTTGTGAAAGGGAACATGAATCTATTGTTTTTTGCCCGTTTACCAGGAGCAGGAGCCAAACATGTCAAAACTTAGCCTTTCCTATTCTTTTGGCTCACTTGACCGTATTAAGATTTTTTTTGTGTGCGTGTGTGTCTGATTCTGTAAGTTACTTGACCAAATTGGAAAACTAAGTTATCTGAAATAGTTTTGCTTCATATGAAGGGAGTTGCCCTGGATATACTAGTACTAATGAATCTCCTGATGTGTGCAGTGAAATAAGAACTTTTCCCTCTCTTCAGCAGCAAACTTTTCCATGATCCAAGTCTGTCTTCACCTCTGGGAAAGTTTGTATTACAGTTCTAAATGTTACTACCTTTCTTTAAGAAAGGAGGAAATGTGCTTGCCTTCTCATACATCTAGTGTGAATTTTGAGATTCCTGATCTGAGCAGGATTATAGGTAAAAAGAGAGAGGAGAAATAATGAATTAACCAGAAGTTGAATTTTGGGAGGCTAATGGCACTGAGTTTGGGTCAGCTTTGATGAATTTCTTTTAGAGAGCTGTTCATCAGAGTTGACTTTGTTTCACACTCAGATTTTTTAACCCTTTTATTAAATTAAGAAGTTAAGTCTAATTTCCTTTTTTCCTCTAAAAGAAGAAGGATTTTGCAAATAGCACAGTGGTTTTGGTTAGATGTTTTCTAAATGTAAAACAAGTTTAAACATTTTTATTTAGACTTGTGTTTGATATCTTAATTTCAATAAAAGGCTTAAAAACAGTGTGAAACAAATAAACCCCACTAAACATGTAGATCTGTGTTGAGAAAAATATTCCAGTTTGATTTTAAAAATTTTTTTGCCTTTTTTTTTTTTTAAATAATTATGTAACTTCCCAAGAAGTTTGCTACAGTTTGACTTGAGCAGATCTGTTCTGGCCTGCACTAAGAATTTTAACTCCTGTTTGCTATCATCAGAGGAATAGAAGAGGAACTTTTTTTAAAAACTTTTTTTTCTGTACACATTGCATTGTCACCATTGATTCAGATATGAACCATGTTAATCCAGCTGTTGGAGAGGTGTTGTAAAAGAGTAGAAAGCTTTGTGAATATAAGGAATATATGAAATTTGCTTAGAAATAGCTATGTAGAAAACAACCACTTCAGCCCATTCACTTTTGCTTGCAATAAAAATTCGTTGAAGAATTAGAAAAAATTGGAGAGTGTGAGGCTGCTTTGACACCATTTACTTGAAAATAGTTCAGGGATTGCCATTTTGTTTCCTGTATTTGAAAGAGTGTGCCGTCCGACTGAAGTGATGGAACAGAAATGTCTGTATAAATGGCAGGCACCCATGTGTCTGCAACAAACAATGAAAGAGGATTACCTAAGGCAACTGTCTGTTTTTAAAAGGTATTTAATACCCTCTAAATTCAGTGTTGAAGGGATACGATCAATTTGTGGCCTTCCTTTGCCTGATAATGAAATGAAATGGAGAAGGATACAGAATTTTCATTTCTCAAACCTGTCAGTATTTTATGGTTTTTGTGGTAAACTGCTTTGTGGTCTGTTGAGCTGGTCTTCTGAAAAGGCAGTTAATCTATTGCTTTTTCTAATGCAGAGCACCGGACGCACTGAAAGAAGGATTTCCAGTGAAATGTGTGTGCTTAACAAAAATGGGTCTAGATAAATTAATTTCTTGAGTCTTCTTTTATAATGTAGATTTTTTTTTTTTTTTTTTTTTTTTAATCTGTGTCTAGAAAAATCTGATTTTAAAGTCTAGTTTCAGGTAGTCTGTACTTGCATTTAGTCAAATTTATGGCAATTGATGAAAATTTTCCATTTTCCAAGGTTGATCTCTGACTTTTGCAGTTGTTACTATTTTCTGTATCCAGTGAAAGAAGTGGAAGTTATTAAAAAATAACTTGATATTGAGGAAAATACTGTCTCTTAGTTAAAGACCAAACTGCTTCTGGAGTGTAATATGGCACAGCGCTTTACTGATTTGCTCTTCTGGGTTTTGGCGTTCTTGCAATCCTCTTCCTCTTCCTACTAATACTGCAGAGCAGATGTAGCTTAGGGAGGTGAATTCTTTCCTGTTGATGATGCTTGAGACAGAATTGTTTGCTTAGTTCCAGTCAGATAGACTTTGTGCCGCTGTAAACAATGAGGTGACACAGATGTTGCCGTGGGCATCATTTGGCCTGTCAGAGTTTTATTACTGGTGATTCATGAGATGGAAAGAATCTCAGAGGCTAGGCTGAATTTACAGGGCTGGTGGTTCTAAAAAAGATGCCGTATTTCTGTTTGCTTATGAGTGGAAAGCATTTTGTTATGAACTCTCCTGCAAATATAGAACATTTGAATAGTGTTTTTACAAGTCACTTCTTGATGAACCACACTTTAATCACACTCTGTTACTGTGTGATGCAATTCATTATTAATATTGCAGTTTATTAATATTTTTTTTCAGAGACAATTAGGATACTAGTAGTGTGACTGAAATTCTACCCAAGTGATCTGAATTTGTCCTTAAAAAGAAAAATATTAAGGAGAAAATATTCATATATTCATCTATAAAAAGCTTTTAATGAGCTAATTTGGTATATGAGAATTGCGCACAAGAGACATGATATTAAAAAAATTGTTTTTTATTTGTGGCTCTATTGAATCAATTAGTTATTTCTTCTGTAGCAATGTTATATGTTAACATAAGGCACTAGTTTATAGCAGCTTGTGGCATGCATTAACACCAGTCGTATTGATAACTGAAAGCTGGCTAAATTCCCCATTGAATTTGTGTTCTTTGGTGTCTTGAATGTCAATTTTATTATAGATGAAATTCCTGAAATTTCATGAATGAAAATAAATGCTGTCTGATGCTATCTGATGTGGAGCAGAGCTCATGAAGAGTGATCCCTTCACTTCAAATATAAACTTCTTCGGCACCAATCTATGTTTTAGGTCAGCAATGCTGTATTTTAGTATTCTGCAGGTGCGGAAAGGAGGATTCAGGCAAAAATACAAAGTGAATTAGCAAGTGATAGGATCTATAGACTAGTCATGGTTTCTTAATTTTACCCAGAGATTTAGAGTACAATCCTTAGTAGTTTTCTTTACTTAGACTTCAGTGTAATTCCAGTTTAAATTGTATGTCAGACAAAATAAAGGTTATGTTCTAATGTGTAGTCAGCAAATTTTTAATAGAGGTAGTATACATATCCAGAGATACAATACTTATTTCCTGTTCTTATGGGAAAACTTGGGAAATATCAGTGACTTTTTCCCTTTGTCTGACTTTTGTTAGCGTGATTTCATTTTTCTCTCACTTTCCTCCTTTTTCAGATCCGTGGCCATCATGTGGCTCAGTTGGATCCCCTTGGAATTCTGGATGCAGACTTGGATTCGTTTGTTCCATCTGACTTAATCACTACAATCGATAAACTTGGTGCGTACACTGTATGCCTTGTTATTTGCAGTGGTCATTTGTCTCTTTCGTCTCATTGGGCTGAGGTGATTTAATAAGACATTTCAGGGAAGCTTCTACCTTTTCTGGTCACTGGTATCATGAAATATTTTCTTTGAGCATCTGTAAGGAGGGTCAAATTTCAGGACAATGGAGTTTCTACTCTGAGATCACAGGTGAGGTTCCTGTGAATTCACCTTCTGATGAATGATGATTATAAACACTTTACAAAATGCCCAAATCTTATAGTTTTGAACCACACCAGAAATTAGTACTAATCAATACATTAGGCCAAGATTCTGGTAATCTAAATTACTTTTATACCCTTATGTTTGATACTTGTTTTGACTGGGGACATCTGAAGGCTAGTCAATAGGAAAAACAAGCAATAAACAAAACGCTGGATAGAGGAACTTAGGGTAAATTTCATACCAGATTTGGATTCTAGCCTCTGATACGTATTCCTTCCGTGTAACTTGAAGAAGTCTGTTTGAAGTTATCAGAAGAAAACACGGAAAGTGTAGAATTCTTGACTTGTATATATAATCCAATGGTGATCATTTTAGTTTACTGCTGGACGAGTGTAATACACTAGGGTTTGCTTTTGCAAAGGTTGTTCTGGTTGCTAAGAGGGCATGTCTTTGAGAAATTGCACTGATCAATTTCATTGCTCCTCTCTGCTTGAATAAAAAAACATCTGATTGATTTTTCTCTACTCTTCAATCTACCTGGTATGTTTAAAGGGTGGTTTTCTACTTGAAAAAGACACTGAATCAATTTTTCTTTGATATGTAGGGAAGCTTTTTGGACCAGACATAAAACATAGTGCAAGTAGTACATAAAACACATTCTGCTTAATTTTACTGTAAGTACATCTACTGCCTCTTTGCTGCTGTGTTTTCTACTTCTGGTGGTAGGGAAAGAAGCAGTTCTGACCCTTGATCATATAAAGGCAGTGGAGTGCTTAAGACTGTAAATAGACAGGTGCTTACACAAATCAGGGGTTCTCTTTGAAGTTTGTCAGTTTTAGTTAAAGGAAAGKACCTACTAGAAAATACATTAGACATTTACTGAGTAAATGTAATTTGTTTGACGCATGGGTGATTGCTAGCATGTCAGTACAAATTTCTTTAAACTCTACAGATAGTTTAGTACAGGGTGTTGTGACTGGTCAGAAGGCATCATACTGAAGCCCTCATGAGCACAGGAAAAATATGCTAGACCTCTGAATGAGATGGGGGGATGTGTCTGAGAGTGTAACTGAGGTGATATTTCAGTTGGTGAGGGGAAACAAAATTTCTAACCTAGTCTTGGCACAGCAAAAAAGGGAAGGATCTCAAATGTTGCTGATCCTTGAATGTTCCAGGCAGGAAACTTATGAAAGGTCTCCGGTGGTACAGAAAGTATTTAAGTGTTTGATTTTTCCGTGCATTTTCTTTGTCCCGTCTTCTGGTTTCTTTTTTGAGAAACCTTCTGGTAGGAAGTTTCTTCTGGGAGTCGCTTCTAAAAATGCGGCTGGTTACAGGTGTACCTACTGCACGATTCAAGTTATAGAATTGCTTTGAGGAACTCTTGGGTTTCAATAAGGTTGTATCTCTTTAAACATGAGGCGACGCTTCAGTAAATATGCAGTGCTGCAGTACAAAGCACAGATGTTGTGTGTGTGCCCAAATCACTCCTGTATGTGTTCTGGTTTTTGCATGAAAGAACATGAAGAGCCTGTGAAGTCTGAGAGAAAGTCAGCAAAGGAAAAAAAAAAGTAGGATGTTAGCACTGCTTTGTTTCAAATGACACTGAAGCCCCTGTCATCCCCTGTGTCCCTCCCCCCTCCTCCTTTTTTTCCTCTTTTTCTTTTTTTTTTTTAAATTTTTTTCTTTTTTTTAAGCATTATAGAAAACGAGAATTAATTTGGTGCTGGAAAAACCTATTACGGTACCAAAAAGGAGAAATAGCGGTACACAAACACTTTTTTTGGTCACTCCAGATTTGACATTTTAATATATTATTAAAATTATTATTAAAAACAAAATTAGTATTTTTAAATACATTATTTTTAAAACACAAAATGTGTTATTACTGACAGTGCTGTATAGTAAAAGTGGTGGCAACACAGTCTTATGGCCTGACTTCAACTCTAAATGCTAAGTTCCATTATTATTTCATCTTTAAATTGCTTCTTCACTTTCATCTTCAGAAAATTCATGTAACAGGGAATACGGAGCACTCTTCTATACTGATTTAAGAGTTATGTGCAGGCTGTCATATCAATGTTAAAGTGGATGCCTGCAGCTTATCTGGAACCAAGATAAAGAGTTCAAAATTAAAAATAGAGAAGCTATTTATAGTTTTAAAAATATTTTTACATGTGCACGCACACATATATAATTTTTATGTATATATAAATTTCTATAACTGTATGTAATGTGTATGATAAGTTTTATACATTTGCTTCTTAGAATTGTGAGAAGCTATTTTTCCTTTCTTCGTTCAACAGGTCTAGATTAAACTTTATCATGCAAAGCCTTTAACTTGCAGTGATACCAATCTTTCAGTCTTGCCTGTTGTGTATTTTGGCTTTTGAAACTGCATAATAGTTAAGTTAAATATTTTCCTAAACCATATTCTCAGCCAGAAAAAGTTTAGATATGTCTAAATCAAGATGGGATGATATGCTTAAACAAGCCCTTGTCTTAGTTGCGGGGGGTGTGTGTGTGGAAATCTGTCTGTTCTATGAGGGGTTGCCGGTTGGGAAATAGAGCTGTACAGGTCATTACAATGCTGTACATAGCATTACGCGGCTATTTCAAACTCACTTCCCTATAAAGAGAAAGAGGGTGAATAGAGATACCTTGGAAGTTCTACCAGAGTGTTTGCACAGCGTTACATTGAACACGTTCTGTATTTTCTCTTAGTCTATCTATTAATGTTGTATAAATTAATCTTGTATGCTTCCAGCCAACTGGTTCTGTCTGTGAAAAGTGGTTCTTTTTGTGTTTGTTGCTCATGATAGAGCAAGGAAGAAATCCCAATCATTACAGTTAGTTATTTTAATAAGCAGTGAAGTGCAAGACATAATATGAAGAATTGATGGCATATATGCTAATATGCTAAAATATAAAAAGGTTTGGGTGATTTTAATTTCAGTTGTTCTATCTGAGCATTTAAGAAAGAATGGTTTGGTACTTGTAATCAGACAATAACTATTTAATTAAAATGTTTCTTTTTAAAATCCAGACTAAAGTGCATTGTACTAATGGATGCAAAATAATCCAAAATATTCATACTTTCAATTTTTAATCTGGTACCTTCTTTCTTAATATTGCTTTATTAAACTTAATTCATGGTGGTTTGAAAAACAATGCTGGTTTCCTTTTTGTCTCTTGCCCTGCTTCGCAAATTGATAATGTACCTGTTGTAGGGTTTTATGGTTTGCATGAATCAGATTTGGACAAAGTCTTTCAGCTGCCTACAACCACCTTCATAGGAGGAAATGAGAACAGTCTTTCGTTACGAGAGATCATCAAACGGCTGGAGGTCAGTGGGACGTTTTTTGATTTGTGATTGTTTTCATGCAAACAGAAGTGAACTTTTTCCAGTTGTCAGCTGCAAAAAACTTATCATTTGTTAATTATTAATAGAGCATATAAAGAATTCAAATGACATTAAAAATAACCCTTGTACTGTTTCTAGAGATGGCAGCACCATTAGTTTTATTGCCTGGATATCTGAAATACATAGATTGAGGATGAGTATAAAAGAGGTGAATATGGTAGAATACTAATTCGGGCCCTAGTTCTTAAAGAGCTGATGTTGTTTAAAAGGAGTAGAGCCTTTAGAACTTGTCTTTTAAGTGTCCTACCACAGATAAAACACCTTTGCATACAGTACTCAGGACGTGCAGGTGTTTCTCTCAGAGCCCTAGCTTTAGCGAGACTTTTTACCTGAGTAAAAATACGAGGGTTGGGTACCAAATTCATGAAAGCCCAGCTGTAGCTTGTAGATAGTGATGGTCCTTCTTTTCCATCCCCAATCCTTTTTCTAGAGTTTCATTATCTGACAGGTGATATGGTTATGCCACATGAAGTCATCAAAGCTAAAATAATTTAAAGCAAAAATAATTTAAAGGAATAAATATAATTAGAGGGGAGCTCCAAGTAGCAAACAGCAAGTAGGAATGGTAATGAATTTGTAAACTACTGAGTTAGTAAGTATTGGATATTCCTGATTGTGCTTTTTGCAGGATTTTGGAGTACTGAAGTTGTAGAGATTTCTGTTGCATGGTAATGAAATCCATTGGAGTAAAAAGGGCTAGGGGTGAGGAAATATTTTAAAGGATGAAATACGGAACTGAGTTACAAGAATGTAAAAAATAAAAATAAAATAATTACTGAGCATATAAGAATTCATGGCTTTGACCTGTTGCAAGTGTGAGAGAGTGTGTTGACTTGCACGTTTGACTATTACATCGGCTTAGCTGAAGCATGGTAAGTTGTTAAGCCACAACATCTCTGTTGTGCATTTGAGCTCTATATTTGCTTTTTGGTTTTTGCACTTCTAGCATGTCTGTGCAGCATTTTTCAAGTGAGAATTCTTAAAATTGTAACATGCAAATAAATGGACAAAATCAATAGCAAAATCTAAAAGCCTCAAGGAACTGATTTGTGTTAAAGAGAAATAACCCACTGGTTTCCCTCTTCTCTCCAGAGCTTTGGATTTTTTTTTAATTGAAGTTAACATTAAATTCCTTTTTAGAGGCAGTAGAGAGCACATACTATGTGTTCAGAGTGGTTTTGTCTCAAATTAAACTCACAGTAAGTCTTACTTCTGTTGACTTGTATTTTGGACACATTTTTCTGGTGAAATATTCTTTTTAAGGTAAGAAAAAGAAAATAAAAAAAAATGCAACAAGGAGATAAAATTTCTGAAGTGTCTTTGCATTTTTCCCTGTCCTTTCTTTGCTCTCAGCTGCTTGGATTCTTTTTCAGATTTCCAGCCTTCTGAGACTTGACAGTTATCAGATAATTTGCATGAGGCTTCATAGCTGTCTTCTCATTATCTTTATTGCTTGATTTCAGGTGACATTTAAAAAAGACAGGGTAAATTTTGATAAATGACTTGAAATCTTTGCTGGTGCACCTAAAGAAAGGACTCTATTATGCCTGTAAGAACAGTAGCGACTTAGGTGAAATATGCCGGTCAGTTCAAGGCAGGCTTATTGGCCTACTTTGAATGTTTTACCAAATAAGAATCTTCCAGATTCAAAATTTTGAAATGTTACTTTGTAGAGAAAGCTTTCTGGCACAAAACTAGATTCAGTAAAACAATATATTAGCTTATAGGATTACTGTGGAAAAGATACAATGGAAGAGGAAGAAGACAAGATAGCTTTCAGAAGAGTAATATATACAGAAAATAGAATTTAAAAAATATATTTGTTTCTTCATGGCCCATTAACTCCTAAAGCTTCCGTGTTGGTGTTTTCACATCCTAGAATACCTACTGCCAACACATTGGCTTGGAGTTTATGTTCATCAATGATGTGGAGCAGTGCCAGTGGATCCGGCAGAAGTTTGAGACGCCGGGAGTTATGAAGTTTACTAACGAGGAAAAAAGGACTTTGTTGGCAAGGCTGGTGCGCTCAATGAGGTACGCTGGGGTGGTGCTGGGAAACTGCTCTGTGACTGCTGGGTGTAAGCTGATGTGGGAAGCTGGTGTGGTATGTAAACTGCTGAGGTGGAGGTGAAGAGTCTAAGTGAGATCTGGAGTACAGGTGGGTGTAGTTAACCTGGCTATGATATCAAAGGAAAGTGTGTGCTGTGAGGTATGTCAGGGTCTGCGCAGTGACTTTTAGTATTCTATTTTCTTAAAAGTCAGGTTGTGTTCTGTAACACTTGTGTGGCCTTCAGTGGCATATCTGGCAATGTTTTCATTGGCTTGTGGAGATCAACTGGGAAAAAATTGTTTCAACAGATTAGTAATATGCATCTGTGTTAAAGATTCATAATCTGTTTCAGAAAATAGGTGTCAGAACGACATTGGATACTGATCTGCTATATTCTATCTACTGTGCATCTTTTTAGTAGCGCATGATCAAAGGAAGCCATCCTAACAGTCAGGTCAAGGAGAATTTTTAGATGGGTGAAGTGTTGACATGAGCATTGTTTGACTCTCTGGGATGCTAACAGTCTCTTTGGAAAGGTGTGCCAAGAGGGGACTGGATTTGAGAGGCATAACGTGATTTCAAGTCCTGTTTTTGCCCTTTTCCTTTTGAGGTATGCCAAGATGTGCTGTACTGTTGCATGACCTGACAGCAGGAGTTTTGGTCTCTGCAATATATGAAAGCATGTTTGGAAACAACTTACTGATTGCTCCCATTGTGGCTATCTGTATGGAAATACTGTGATCCCAGAGACTGAATAACCCTCTCACCCGTAGAACAAGACTGTCTTCTCAGGGACAAGATTTTTACAGTTCTTACAATCTGAAACAGTTTGCATATCCTTTGATAAACACAAGAGTTAGAGATTTATAAAGACACATTTTTTAATTAAGCTTCTATGTTCAAAGACTTAAAAATGAAGTGCTCATTGGAGGCGTTGGAAGACATTTTTGCCAGGCTTTTTTTGCCAATATTATAGCAAGATTGTCTGGTTAAAAGTTTCTTTTAAACAGAAATTAAAAAGTCACTTAATGGTCAAATGAGTATTGCACTTGACTAAGTTTGTTTAACAAGCCCCCAGTATGAACCATCTCCATTTATCTTGAGACAAAAATTTGTGCCTTTATTCCTGCCTGTCTAAGCTGTGGAAAGACCTGGGGTTTCTAGTAGCATGAAGGAGCCAAACATTCATCTTCTGTCAAATTAATTGTCTGCTGAAAATGGAAGAAAAAGTTTTACATAAATTTTTATTCAGCTATCTCTAGCGTGCTTTTTTTTGTCTGAAAATGATCAAGAAAAAAATCTGGTTTTGTGGAAGACTGCTTGTGCTCTTGAGATTTGTGGCTTTGTAAAGCAGATAGTCATTGTTTTGCTCAAGAATACCATTTTCAAAAATGTTCATTCCAAGTACTACATACTTCAGGTACTTGAAACTGAATTTTAAAGTAGGATTTCTCATCCTTTGTGGTGTTCACTGATAGGTTATTGAACAAAGGGTCATTTTTAACTTTTCCTCCTGTAAAGTACTCATTGTATATCTTTGAGCTACTTTGTGTATGCATTAGTAAACATGTTAGACCCTGATTGTGTAGTCTGATCTGGGCATCTTCTTAAGCTTGTGCAGGGTCAAGCATTTCTAGATTATCCCTTCTGAGAGTAACCATCATTCATAAGACTTGCTCCTCGTTGGGTACTGAACACATGCAGTGACAGTGGAGGAGCTGCCAGCCCTTGTGAACTCACAGTGGCATATGGGGGACTTGCAAGATGTGACTGTGAAACACTGTAGTTCTGCACGCTTAGTGGCAGTTTGCCTCAAAAAATGAACTTTCTGCTTATCCAATACTGGCTTAACTTGCAGCTGCAAAGAACAGGAAAACAGCGTGTACAATCACCACTTTGATTTGCCCTGTAGGACTTGCTGTTCACATGGGACCCCACTTTCAGTTTATGTAAAACTGGCATAGCCCCGCAGACCTCCCTGAGGAATTCTGGCAGCATAGCTCAGCTGAGGGTCTGGCTTGTTGCTTAGATGCCTGAATTGTAAGGGTATTGATGGGTGAGCTAAGGAGAGTCTTTTGGCAACTCTTCATTTCACTGCTTTTAGGACTTCAATCTAAAGAGGTAAATGTCAGCATTCTAAGTGAGGAATAAGCTGAGTATTGATGGATTATGGCAGTGTTATGAGTCAAGGCATTGCACAGATGATGTAACCAATACAGTTATTTTCATGAAGACGTATTTTCTTTGCCTTTTATATCTCCAAGCTTTACAACATATAATCCTTTCAGCGTTTGTTAAAAGGTACTTTTTAACCACTCACATTGCCTCTGGCCCAAATGCATTAAAGAATGAAAGAACATAGAGCTGTCAAGGATTGACATCTTTCTGCTGCTGCAGCTGAAGCAGAGATACCAGTGTCCTAGTTCTTGGCACATTACCAACCGTTACATCACACAGTCTGAGGAGCCCTGCCATTGGATAGGACCTATGAAATAGGCGTGCTTTCAACTGTATTTCTACAAGTTTTTAATTGTTACTTCCAGAAAATACAGGTTCTCTGTTATGTCGTCTTCAATCCATAGAAGAGACTTCTTTGCTGTTACTCTGCCTTCCCAGTGGTCAGCGTACATTTTGTATACATGGGAAGGAGCAGAGTTTAACTTGGGAAGGGAATTTTGTCTGAGGTGGAGACTCTTCTTCCCGTCTGAATTGTTTCAAAGTCCTGGTAAATACTTCTCAGATGGAGGAGAAAGAAGACTTAATTCTCTCCCTATGTCTCCCTCCCTACATGTGACTTACTTCCAGAGGCCTAAAAACATGTGTTCACAGATGTTTTAAAACAGTGTAATGTAATTTTATTTGCTAAAAGTTGTTTGACAATAAGTATTTTCTACATTATCTTAATACAAACACTCTCTCTTGTTTTTTTGGGTTTCTTTTTGGCAAAGATTTGAAGACTTCCTTGCTCGCAAGTGGTCTTCCGAAAAGCGATTTGGTTTGGAAGGATGTGAAGTAATGATTCCTGCACTTAAGACCATCATTGATAAATCCAGTGAAATGGGAATTGAGTATGTTATAATGGGGATGCCTCATAGGTAATGTCAAAGGAAACCCCCCAACAAATGGGCTTATTGTCTTAAGACAAGTTTCAAGTTCTAGAATTTTATTAATGGGTTGATATTAGAGAAGCTATGGTAGCAAGAGTCAGTCATAGTGGGTAATGGGAACACAGAACTGTAACGAATGCCTGGCAGTGAGAGGCTACAGGCTTCACAGGTAAATGATAGTGAAACTCTCTTCRTGTACTTTGAAGCTGCAAGCAAATGTGGCAGCAGCCATGGTATCTATCCCATTGCATAGAGTCTAGAACTGAGAATGCTTGGTGAGATAGTATCAAACTTACTTTTGCAGTCTGCCTTAATTACTTAATTATTAATGTCATCATGTTAAAACTGCTAGATAGCTACAAAATTCATTGCTCATACTTGGATAACTAGGTGTTATAAAACGTCTGTGGGAATGCATTGGTGGAACTTTGCAATGGGAGGAGAAGGGTAGAATGAAGGGTTTCAGGTTTAAAAGTTTCAGGTGAACTTCTTACTTGCAAATTTCTGACAGAGATGGCTTGCTGATTTTATAAGTTTTATGCTGTTAACTCTGTTAGTACTATTTTTGAGACATAACTATGTTTGGAATTTTCTTAGAGGTAGGCTGAATGTATTGGCTAACGTAATCCGAAAAGAGCTGGAGCAGATCTTCTGTCAGTTTGATCCCAAACTTGAAGCAGCTGATGAGGTGAGATGCTTCTTCAATAGATCTATAGAGAGAGGTCAACATTCAAGGTAGTTTTTAATCATTTTGGTCATGGTTATTATGAAAATAGCATTATCAGCTGCTGAAATGCATTGTCGTCTTTTCTAGTTTGAGGAATATGATTTGGTGAAATTTCTTAAAATATTTAAAGACTATACTGTACCTCTAATATGCAGAAGGTGTCTTAGGAATGACTGTAGATAAGTAAGTTCCAGGTCATTTGACTGAGTTTGTAATCTCTAAGCATCTTTCTTTGTTCCAGATAAATGGAATGAGTATCAATATTCCATAAATATTTATCCAATATTGGATAGTGACTCTAAGATAATAAAATAGGAACAGTGTTCCAGCTTGAAATTACAGTGTCAAACCCATAGTGCATACTGATGTACAATTAGCTAGATGCATTTTTCAGACTGAAGCATGAATTTTAGGTGTAGTCAATCAGATGCAGCTGATATGAATGACATTCCTGAATTGTGACTACATCTTGCATCTTAGGGGTCTGGGGATGTAAAATATCATCTGGGAATGTACCATGAGAGGATCAACCGAGCAACAAACAAGAAAATCACTCTGTCCCTGATGGCTAACCCTTCTCACTTGGAAGCAGTTGATCCTGTTGTGCAAGGGAAGACAAAAGCTGAACAGTTTTATCGAGGGGATACGGCAGGGAAAAAGGTAAAGATTTTTTTAATATAGTAACTCTTACTGGTAGTCTTTCATATTGTTTTTAATAAAAATAGTTTACCAGTAGTTTTGTATCAGAGAGTCGTCTTCTCTTCCTCCTTCACAAAAGGGATATAACACCTGTTGAACTAGATAAGGTTTTTGACATGGCACCTCAAGGGTAACTTCTGGAAGTAGGCTTCAAACTTTCTTTCATTTGCGAACTGAGCAAAGGCAGCAGAATGCTGACAAGTCTATGGTTTATTATAAAAAATACAGTTCTGTTTTGTAAGCACTACAGAAATATGGAGCAAAGAAATCCTGCTGAGAAGCTTAAATTGCAGTTTTGCTTTCTAATATATGTGTGGATATGTGTGTATAATCCTCCCTCTTAGGTTATGTCCATATTATTGCATGGGGATGCTGCCTTTGCAGGACAAGGAGTGGTTTATGAGACGTTTCATCTTAGTGACCTCCCATCCTACACCACGAATGGCACTATTCACGTTGTGGTCAACAACCAGGTAACAAGTAGAGCATTTTCCAATGAATTTGTCTGCTGAATAGTTGCTAGTGTATTTCTTTTTATTCTTGTTTGTTATTAGCTGGGTGCATTGTCCCCTCTGTTTATTAGAATGGTTAGGATGTTCCTGAAAATTATCATAGTATCTAGCAACTCTGAGTGGATAATATTTTATCACCTACATTTATTTCATTAAATTTATAACACTTAATTGGATTAGGTTTGCTTTGTTTTGTTTTTAAGGGAGCAAAAAGAAGCTAGCTAGCCAAAATGAAAAGCTGATACTACTGCTGTGTAAATGACTATTAAATGAAAACCTCAAGCATTTAGAACAAAGTAGAGGGAGATGCCCACATTTTACTGGAAGTTTCTGGAATTTTTAGATTGGCTTCACCACAGACCCCCGTATGGCCCGTTCATCTCCATATCCCACTGATGTTGCTCGTGTGGTCAATGCTCCCATTTTTCATGTGAACGCTGATGACCCTGAAGCAGTGATGTATGTGTGCAGTGTAGCTGCAGAATGGCGAAACACATTCAATAAAGATG
The DNA here is from genome assembly GCA_035582835.1 of Phoebastria nigripes. Classification (NCBI taxonomy): domain Eukaryota; kingdom Metazoa; phylum Chordata; class Aves; order Procellariiformes; family Diomedeidae; genus Phoebastria; species Phoebastria nigripes. Next base: position 64,243 of record JAYKAV010000534.1, read on the forward strand.
TGGTGGTTGACTTGGTAAGTCTTGGTTTTCTTAACTTTTCATTCTGCGTATTATGTACTACTTACTTATTTTTCTGTGGCTTAGAAGACCCAGTCAAGAAACATATTTTGATTTTAATGGCCTTTAGTTTCTTCATTTAAAAAAACCAAACAACTAACAGCCCCACAAGAATCCATAAATGGTTTTATACCATAAACCTCCTAAAATCTCCATAAAACTGAAATTGAAAGATTTTTGTTTTACATTTTTTCCTTACCAACAGAAACAATCTTTCCCTTTGTAGGTTTGTTACCGTAGGAGAGGACACAATGAAATGGATGAACCAATGTTCACCCAGCCTCTAATGTACAAGCAGATTCATAAGCAGCTGCCGGTGCTGAAGAAGTACGCTGACAAACTGATTGCAGATGGGACTGTAACACTGCAGGAGTTTGAGGTACACGTCAACAGAGTTAAAGGGAACTTAAGAAGCTGTCAGTAGGAAGACACAGCTGTCACTGTATGTTGTCCACTTAAAAACCTTCCTTTCATTAATGTGATGAGTCTTCATCTTTTGACACTTTCTGATTCAGTTTGGTTTGGATTTTCATGTAAAATAGGCAGCATTGTTGTAACAAAAGGACTGAAAGTGCTGTGAAGTAATTAATACATATTACACAGAAAAAAATTTGCTTCAGTTCTGAGATTTGTAAAAGATGATCAGATGTGAATGTGGAGATGGAGGCATTTGTCAGTTGTTCTTCATCTCTAGAATCTTGATTCAGCAGTAAGACAGTATTTGAATGCTCATAGGTATAACTGTAGCTTCATATTGATAACCTTGGCAGGCTTGTATCCAGCAATAATGCAATAAAATCAATTTAACCTTTTTATTTTCTTGCAATAATTCAGCTAAGTTCAGAGATCATTTGAAATATTCCAGAAGGATGAAGTGTAGAGTCTGGTTGCCTGTATTAAGCTGGTTAGGTTTTCACCCTAATCTTTTTGAAAGTGAATGTGTAGAGTGCAGATGCAACAAAGGACCTTCTGAGAAGGTGTGGCTCACTATGTAGTGACACAGTATTGCAGATCAACAAAAAAGCAGTTTGTGTAGGTGCATTCTGTTATCCGCAAGAACGATCACAGCTCATGCAGAACCAGCTATCCTGAATCGTTGTAAGAGTGTGCCAGTAGCGGCATGGGCTTTGGTGACTGGATCCAGGATCCTGGATGGATGTTTTGGTGTACAGACTGAGCTCAACATTGCTGTTAATTACTTTAAAGATTAGCTAGCTCAGTAACTTGAATGTGGTTTTGGATTGAAACATAGATACTGTAGAGGCATTCTGCTTCTACAGAATATGGCTTTGTATCTGTTGCCATTGATAGGTGTGGCCAGCAGATTCTTAGCTAAACTCTCCTAGCCAGACTAGTTTTCTAGGAGCTTCTTTTCTAGCCTTTAGTGGCTTCTGTATCCTGAAGTGTGAGAGCTGAATAATGCTGATCTTAGAAGTATGCTGTAAATTATATTTGGTACTTCAGTTCTGTCTCATTCTAGAGTACTGCTTGCAACTTTAGCTCTTGGTACTCTCCTCTGTAACACCTGTCCAATAAACTACATAATTTATTTAGAGTAACGTGGGTAAGCATGTTTCTAGAAGGCAATTTGATCCTAGATAAAATGAAATTGTTTGCATAATTGTAACTAAATTTTCTTCTGGAGTTAAATAACTGTTTTTATCATACTGAATGGTAGGTGTCATCTGTAAGATACAAAGGCGTTACGTTTATCCGTTTTAAAAAGAAAGTTTTTGTTCTACAGGAAGAAATTGCAAAGTATGATAGAATATGTGAAGAAGCATATACTAGATCTAAGGATAACAAGATCCTACATATCAAGCACTGGCTTGATTCACCTTGGCCTGGTAAGATGTGTCCTTTCACTTATCCTAGTGTTAATGTTATTGTGCTTTTATTTTGAGTCCATATTCTAGGACTCTTAAATGTTTTTTATCAGACAGTGTTCCTTTAAAATAAAATATGTGACCTTTGGTTTGCCCCTGTTAATAGTAAATAAAACATTCTGCCAGATGAACTTGAAAGAGGTGCTTTTCTTAAAAAACATGCAAAGTAAGGTGTGACTTTGAAAAAGACGTCTTTTCAGTTTAGCAGAGAAATGTTTTTCCTGTAGTGTTAACTAACTGTCTGTGCCTTCAGGAAAAAGGAGTGTGTCTCATGCTTTTTTTTTTTTTTTTTTTTTTTTTCAGGGATTGAGATGCTATGTGTCTTTTATTGTCTGCCTCTGTCCACATCGTTGGACTTCACAGGGAGTGAAAGCAGAAACAAAACAGATCAAGAGTTCTGTTGTTGTGCAGACAATCAAAATTATTGTGTCTCCCAGTGAAAGGTGTAGAACTAGGTTTAGGCTGCTGCTTAGAATGTCTTTTAAGAGTTGTGAGTTTTTAAATAAATTGTAGATAGGGTAGATATCTCTTAATCAGTCCTTGAACATCTCACCAAATCTTTTACTTCCAGGATTCTTTAATGTGGATGGAGAACCCAAGAGCATGTCTTGTCCTCCAACTGGCATTTCAGAAGACCTGCTGACTCACATTGGCAATGTAGCTAGTTCAGTGCCAGTCAAAGACTTCAAAATACATGCAGGTCAGCTGGAGTCTTTGTTTCTCCTAGTGGCTGTGTTTCTTGCTCAGATTTTATATTTCTGCACACGAGTTGCTGTTGGGCCATTTCCCAAAGAGGAAAATGCCTGTGACTTTTATTTTAACTCTTCCACCCTATGGGCAAGGAGAATGTGACAGTTAAGGTCCTGCTGCTTGTTCTCAGCGTAATGTTCTTTCAGTATCACGCCACTTCTGTTCCCTACCTCATTAAAACAGATTTTCCTCTGAGGGAGGTAAAAGTCTCTTTGTAACATTAAGTTAATACCTCCTTTCATTTTTCAAGTCCTTGTGGAAGGTGCTGCCTCTATGCAGCACGTTTGTGGGACTTACTGGGAAGTAAGGCACCCACCTCAGGAAGCACTATTAATGTTTTTTTTTAATGCTAAAACCAGTGGTAATTTGAGGTCCACTTAAGACACTTTTCTTTTAGTTAGACAACTTTCTACTCAGGAATATAGCTTGGTCTTTTCAGACCTGGCAACATTGCTGATATACTATGAGCCTAATTTTAGTACAGCTGAATGGAATCTGTGTGGGCAAATTCAGACACAGTTTTTCTTTAAACTTACCATTTAGCGTTGATGATAGCACAAATCTAGCGTTTTCTCAAAAAGTCTTAGCTTTCGGTCTGAAGAGATTCAATTCTGAATTTGGCATCTATTACAGTAATGTAAATGTACAGTTAAATGTGCCTGTCTTCCTGGGGAGCGCCTGGCACTGTGTCAAAGTTCCGAGTTAATTCTTTTACTCCCTGATCAGGTTGAAGTCTAGCAGCTCTACAGGGAGCAATGACAGGTTCATTCCACGGGGAAACATGGAGACACTTTGTTTAGGGATCTTTTTTCTTTTGTTGGCTGGTAGGGAACGTACTTAGGATCAGGAGAAAGAGTTTTTTTTTCCTGGCTAAATCTCTAGCTAATCTTTCTTCTCCAGAGTCATCCATCAAGGAATAAAGTGTGTCTGCTGTACATGTTCTGTGTGTTTGTGTTCCTTTGGGACAATTAAACACTGTTACAAGTAATGATGATCAGGCATTCCCAGTTATCAGCTGCAAGCTTGTTGAGCATATACAATTAATAGATGAACTTTAAAACTCTTCCACACATTTGTGCACTTTGTGACACTGATAAATTTGAAATTATAGTCAGTCAATAAAATTTAATATTAGACCTTCTAATTAAAAAGGTAAGACAGTCTCTCTTTAGTAACTTGATTAACCATTGACACTAAGTAACACTTGTCAGTATATAAGATAGATTTATGGTTCAAAGCAAACTTTGGTCTGCTAGATTCTTTTATGCAGTTTAAAAGGCCATGAAAGAGAAAATTCTGAGAGAATTAGAAGGGGAAGAGCACCTTTGAAGTACTTTGTCCTTCCACTGGAACGAAACAGCTTAATATCTCACAGTCTTTCAACAAACAATTGGAAGATTATTTTGTTTTATCAAATGCTTAGTATACTCTAAAGAGAAAATTTTCAAGATTTTTTTTTTACTTAAAATGCAATAATTTCGATGAGAGAATAGTTTTATGTGGAAAGAAAGCAGGGCAATTTTTGTGAAAATGGGGAAAGTAACAAAGGGAAGTATGGGAAAATAACAAATAGGACAGCTTGCAAAAAGCATCAGTGCAGATGTGAAAATAAGGTGGTGTCACGTGACACTGAAAATACTAGGCTTATACCCTCAAAGCTGGAAGCACCCGTATGCAGCTCTGAAGCTTTATTCCCTTTAAAAGTCACAGTGTTGCAACTTGTGTTTTGGCTTACCAAGTTATAAAATCTTCACTGTAAAAAAACAGCTTTTGGTTAGCAACTGAAAATCCGTTGGCAGCTGCTACAATTTCTATTTATATGATATTCATGGTATTGATTAATCCGGCCTGTTTCTCTTTGTAACATCTCCACAAGTCCAATAAGACAAATGCCAAGAAAAAATGAGAGAAAGAGAGAAGAAAAAGATCACAAACCTGATAGCTGATATTTTCAGTCTCTTATAAAACAGTACTTGGTGTTAGAGATGTGAAAATAAATCTTTAAGAAGAAGTATTTCACCAGGAGTCTTTTTAATTGTCCTCAGTAGTTTCTGACACAGCCAATCTTATTTTCTTCTTCTAAAACAAGATATGAACATTATGCAACCCTTTGCCTGGGAATCAAGTTATTTTACTTTGCTGGCAGTTCAGTTCTAGAAGAACAATTTCAGGATCTGTGTTTAATTTAGCCAGTGGGGACGGAGAATGGTGAATGTAATGTGAATATGAAATATCTCTGAAGTAGGTCCATTGATTTCTGATCTTTATTCCAATGTAGGACTCTCTCGGATTTTGAGAGCCCGCTTGGAAATGACCAAGAACAGGGTTGTTGACTGGGCCTTAGCAGAATACATGGCTTTTGGCTCTTTTCTGAAAGAAGGGATCCATGTCCGACTAAGTGGACAGGATGTGGAGAGGGGTACTTTTAGGTGAGTACTGAGATAACTGTTAAATGCTGTCCCATACTTAAAGAAACAACTTGACATTTTTTAAACAATATGGTCTTCTGTGGGGAAGGGGAAGTTGAGGCTATTCAGCATCAATCTGGATGTTACAGATTCTGGCAGTCAAGAATAATCAAATCTCCTGTGTCTCTGTAAACAGCATTTTAAAGAATTGTATTTAAGGCAGAACTAATGTTCTTAGAGACTTTCTTCCTTCTCTTGTGGAAAAGCGGAAATGATTTTTTTTTTCTGCTTTTTAACTAAAAATTCAGCTGCAATCCATCTAATTGCTGAGAAGTAAAAGAAGGGTATTTGCTGCTGCAGATGCTGAAGTCTTTTAAATACCGTTCCAGTGGTGGCTGCTTGGAACTCGGGTATCCTGTGAATAAACACATTGCCAGTTGGCAAGGCTTTTTTAAGTGAAACAAGATCCTTTGTACTGAGACTTTTAATGACTATGGAGCATGAATGAATGCAGAATCTGATCACTTGGTAAAAATATATATGGTTCTGCTGCCTTACCTGATTCTCCGTGGACTGAAATGTTAATGATGTATTTAATTGAAGCCTTTGATGCGAAGCCCATTGCTGGGGGTGAATGAACTAGCAGCTGCACTGTGCTTCATTCTGAATGCTTGCAGAAAAGAGAGATAAATCTTGGTGTCTGTCTTCTCTGGTACAGTGCTCTGTTTCTGTGCTGAGCGTCATTTGGTATCCAGTCTTTTGGGCTTTCTTCTTTTTGCTCCCATTCTAATGGCAGTTTGATAAAATCCTTCGGACAAGACCTGGCAACAAAACTGAAAATGTGGAGATTCCCCTCCCTCCCTCCCCTGATTTCTTATCCTCCTTGATTTCAGTACCATTGTCTTGTAAAGCAGTGAGCATCTCCTGGGAGAGGAACACATGTGTTCATTGTTGAGCAACCTACCCACCTATTTCAGATGAGTGCTTGGTCATGTCTAGCACACACCTATAGACTTGTCTTGAGAATACTGATTCTCTGTATACGCAGTTCTCTCACTGGTGGAAGARGATTTTCCAGAACTATTGTCCAGATTTTCTTGATGTTTGTTTAATATAAAAATAATGGTTGTGCTCACAGCAATATAGGGAAAAAAGAAAAAACGTGTTCAATTAAAAAGCTATTCAGACTGGTGAAGACTAGCTAAGGATTCCTGTGCCATCTGGATTTTATTATTCAGTCTTTTAGAAAAGGAGTAAAAAGGCATTCAGATAAATTCTTGTGAGGTTCAGGACTGAAGCTGGTACTGCAGATGTTTGATTTATAGTAACCTGGTTCTGCTTTACTGCTGGGTTTTGAGTTTGCCTGATGGGTAGTGGGATCTAGCCTATGGTGTGATTATGAATTTTTGTTATGAATGTGATAGGGCAGTTGAACAATAAAGGGTGAGATTAAAAAAAATGCCTTGAACCTGAGGAAATCGGAGAATATTCAACTACTCTGTTAAACAGAACAGAACACTGAAGAAATGTGTAAGACTTAGCCTGTCATACTGTATTCAGATTCATTTCATCAGAGGAATAGGTAGAAAAGTTAACTTGTGGTACAAGCACATCTAAGAGATACTGCAGTTCTCAGTAAAGCTGCTCTTTTTTAACTGTGGTTTGGTTTCTTTGTCATTTATAATAAAGGTGAGCAACTTCCCTAACAACTGAAGACATTTGCAAATGCTGGTGCATTTTTATTGGAAAAAACACATTGCAAACACATAGAAAGTATATGTCATTTTATCCTCTCTCTGTACTGAGAAGACCCTTCTTCACCCCCAAAAATCCTTGAAGTACATAACGTCTCAAGTCTCTTGGACTAATTGAAGAGGGAATATCAGCTAGAATTTGGGAAGAACTGAAGATACTGCGTTACCATAATGAAAACAACTTGAAGAGAGTGCTTTCATTATTTTGGAGCTTCTGAAGTGCTGTCTAGAAAATAGTACTTTCTGTCAGTATTCAGCGTGATGAATTGCTTTCTTCCTATTTCAGTACAACATTAGCAATAGACAGAAGCTAGATAAAGCTGCAGATAGGACTGGGCCCCTTCTCACCTTGGAGACACGCTCTGGAGAAGGGAAGGAAAGGGGGAGAGAGAGACTTGATTCTGTACTGACAGCAAAATCTGACTTGCGTGTCTGTGTATTTCTGGCTGTCCATCTATGCTCATTGTAATCACCTGTTGCTGGGGAAACACAAAACTTCATACTCAAGAAGCTTATCGCCTAGCTAGGCCTTCTATCTTTGGCTGAATGACAAAAATAAAATGACAGTGGCAAAAATTATTTCTGCCTAACAGCTGTCTGGTGTGTGTATTTTCCCTGATCTACCTCCCTCCCTGTGCTGTTCTTCAAAGATTCTGTCTTTTCCTGGCCTTATGTTGTTGACTTCTAAATACATTTCAGAGCTCTTTTGCTAGCATTCATTATAGCAAAGGGAAATACAAAAAGATTCAGTCTTCAGTTCAGTGTTGGCAGCTATACAACGCACAGTAGTTGCTACCAGTATAATAACTGTCCTTATGTTAGCAGTTGTAAAGCTGGACATATTGGTGTGATTCACTCAGTTAGTCTGCTCAGAGAGTTAATGGATTACAGTAATTACTTCAGTCATCTCTGTTTTGGTAGTGTTCCTCGGTGCCCCATTCTAATGCTGATTAATGGTGTTCTAGAGAACTGTAAATGGTGCATGCGAGTGGAAATAGCAGGAAAGAGGATACAACTGCTTCAAGTCTTGGTGCTGAGATTAGATTAGATTAAATTTTTGCATAAGAGACAAACAACAGTTGTTTTACGGAAAAGATTAATAGAATTTGCCAGGGAGGTAGAGTGAAATGTTTTCAGTAACAATTTTTTTCTTTACTTTAACCAGTCTATTTTATAGCACCAACCTCCCTACCCCTTCCCCTCTCCCCCCCAGTTCTGCTAGTGATGAGGTATTTTCAGTTTCCATGAGTGCTTGAGAACAAGCCTGGGTAGTCAGTGAAAGTCCTTAGAGTGCAGCAATTGTGTTTAGACATGTGATGGTACCGCTAGGTTTCAACCAAACCAGGGTGTTGTGTAAAGCAAAGATAACTGTGTTGCTTGCGTGCTTTCTACAACATAGCTTTGATGGTTTATCTTTGAAAATAGCTCTCTTAAAGCCCAAAGTTATTCTTAGCTAATAAATTTCTTTCAACACCTATTTGCAGCCATCGTCATCATGTGCTTCATGATCAAGAAGTTGACAAGAGAACGTGTGTTCCCATGAATCACCTCTGGGAGCAGCAGGCCCCCTATACTGTGTGCAACAGCTCCCTTTCTGAATATGGTGTCTTAGGTATGTCTCGGGGTAACTATCTGACAGATCTGCTTATGTTTTAATAGGTCTCAAACAAGATGTAGGAACTGATGACTGCTAATTAAGAGGAATTTTTTTCCGATTTTGCTTTAATGTGGTTAAGCCTCCTGGCTACAAAGTTTTATTTTGTTACTTGAGTTTGCCAAGCCTCAAAACAAACAAACAAAAGTCTCCTTCTGCTAGCAGCATTTAAAAATAAATAAACTCTGCCTTTGTTGTATTTTGACATTATCACATTCATAGCAGTCTTGTATCAGGTGGGAGCCAGGGATTGCAGAACAGGGGCCTAAAATCTAATCAAAATGCCTAAACTGATTTCCCCCCACCTCCCCCCCTGAAAAAAGTAGTGCTAGAAAGAGATTCAATAAATTTACCCTGTTCATTGTAAGATTTGTCCCTGGTTGTCTTCTTATCTTGAAGGGTTTTTAAAAACTCATTGTAGTATAAACTTTAAGCCAAACTCTTGGTTTTTTCCTGTAGTGTGCTAGGATGGATTTTATTTTTAATGTATATTTTAGTTTTAACATTTTTGCATAAACTAAAAATTAGAGGGGAAAACTTCAACTGAGTGTTTGTTTGTGGGTTTTTTTTTCTTTTTTTGTTTTCTTTAATTTTTGAATGTGTTGCCTGTGGAATCAGGGATATGAATTTGCAGGTGTCAGTGTGCTTGCAGTGCAAAACTTTCTGCACTCTTCAAATGGTACATCTATTTGTTTAGGCTGCTTTAGAGCATGCTTGTACTTCAGCACTATAAACTGGGAGACTTAAGCAGCTTTTGATGGAAAAGTCACAGAATATGCTAGCATTGGTCTCATTAGTATTCAACAGGAATTACATAGTAATGACAGAAGATGAATTTCAGAGAATAATATAGCTATACAAGAAGCAGAGCTCAGCAAGAAAGAGAATGTGGAAAAAAGCTGTAAAACAGTTATATATGAAACAGGTTGTTGTGGTTTAACCCGGCAGGCAGTCAAACACCACACAGCCGCTCGCTCACTCCCCCCTCCCCTCGGTGGGATGGGGGAGAGAATCGAAAAAAAAAGTAAAATTCATGGATTGAGATAAAGACAGTTTAATAAAACAGAAAAGGAAGGGGGAAGAAAAGAAAAAAAAAAAAAAAGATAGAATATACAAAATGAGTGATGCACAATGCAATTGCTCACCACCCGCTGAGCGATACCCAAGCAGCGATCGCTACTTCCTGGACCACACCTCCTATTTATATATTGAGCATGACGTCACATGGTATGGAATACCCCGTTGGCCAGTTGGGCTAGCTGTCCCGGCTATGCTCCCTCCCAGCTTCTTGTGCACCTGGCAGAGCATGGGAAGTTGAAAAGTCCTTGACTAGCAGACTACTTAGCAACAACTAAAAACATCAGTGTCTTATCAACATTCTTTTCATACTAAATCCAAAACACAGCACTAGGAAGAAAATTAACTCTATCCCAGCCGAAACCAGGACACAGGTATCAAAGCTCTCCCTCTGAGGTTCTGGCATCTCTTAAACAAGCATCCCCACATTTTACAATTATGGGATTCAGTTGAAAGTATCCATCTGTTGTGTTTGATCTTGGCAACGCTGGAACATGGACCTAATGCTTTCTCAAAAGGGGAGGAACTGTCAACAAAATCAAGGATTCTTTGTAATACAGATATAAAAATACATCCTAGCCTTATCTGAACTGCTATTCTGAATGGTGCTATTTCAAGAAAACAAATTCTTGTTAGTGATAGTATTAATCATAGTGAATGATATTTTTGGTACCGGACAGGCATTTTACCTTCAGCCACAGAGAATGGATAATAACCTCACTCTGACATGATGAGGGTGGCAAGAGGAATGTGGAGCACAAAACAAATACATCTATTAATTTATCAAAAATGTTATTGATTCTATGGATAAATAATGAAATATTGTTTCATATCCATTTCAGAGCTAGTGTGAAGGAAAAAGATGAAACATTGTAGTAGATAAAGATGGTAATTGATAGCTGCTTGCTTCAAAGTTCTAGAAATATTTGATCACGTAGTCATTTGTACATGTCGTGGTTTAACCCCAGCTGGCAACTCGGCACCACACAGCCACTTGCTCACTCCCCCCACAGTGGGATGGGGAAGAGAATCAGAAGGGTAAAAGTGAGAAAACTCGTGGGTTGAGATAAAGACAGTTTAATAGGTAAAGCAAAAGCCACGCACGCAAGCAAAGCAAAACAAGGAATTGATTCACTACTTCCCATCGGCAGGCAGGTGTTCAGCTGTCTCCAGGAAAGCAAGGCTCCATCATGCCTAACGGTTACTTGGGAAGACAAACGCCATCACTCCGAACGTTCCCCCTTCCTTCTTCTTCCCACAGCTTTATATACTGAGCATGACATCATACGGTATGGAATATCCCTTTGGTCAGTTGGGGTCAGCTGTCCTGGCTGTGTCCCCCCCCTCCCAGCTTCTTGTGCACCCCCAGCCTCCTCGCTGGTGGGGTGGGGTGAGAAGCAGAAAAGGCCTTGACTCTGTGTAAGCACTGCTCAGCAGGAACTAAAACGTCCCTGTGTTATCAACACTGTTTTCAGCACAAATCCAAAACATAGCCCCATACTAGCTTCTGTGAAGAAAACTAACTCTATCCCAGCCAAAACCAGCACAACATATGCTACATATTACCTATTGCTAATAATATTAAAATTAAAATGGTATAAAACTGTATAGTTGGAGCATGGGCTGAAGAGCTGAGATTTTGTAGGTGTTTTTGTTAGCTCTGTGGCAGAATTGGTGTGAACAGAAGTTTGTATCTCTATAAGCTAATATAGTAACATGTAAATGTAAACTCTAAATAGGAGAGTGCAAAAGAGGATGTGTATAAATGTAAGAAAAATAATTGGCATAGATAAAAAGCAAGAATTTAATTTCAGAGAATGATTTTTTGTTTGTTTGTTTCCAATTTCCTGTTGTTTCTCACAGTTTGGTCTGGGGTTTCTTAACTTGAGCCTGTTTACAGTGTTGCTGCAAATTTTATGGGTAAGTGGGTCATAGGTTTCTGGTTTTGGTTTTTTTACATTCAAATAATGTATCCAAATGTGAAAGTGACAAATGTCTGGATATGGTTGAAATCTGATTTTGTTCCAAAAATTACACCTCAATAGGTCTAGGAAGCCTAGTGTTAATATGGTGTGAAGAGCAATTCTTATTGCCACAGTTTTGTTCTTTAAAAAATTAACCAAGTGGGTGCTCTTTCTTTCTCTTTCTTGATCTCATCCGGCTCACTATTGCTCTTCTCCCTTCCCCAGCAGCAGAAATGTGAAACTTGATTTAATAACTTTCATTGAATACAAGCAATAGGACAAAATATGGGTTTGTTCACACACTGAAAACAAGAGTACCATTTCTGTGCAGTTCTGCTTCAGCAGATGTGATGACAGGTTCTTCAAAACTAACAATATTGATGTTTTTAATTGTTAAGAACTTTAAATCCCTCACGTCTGAGATGTTTTCTAACAGTAAAGGAGATTAAATTGATAGAAATAGTTGATGAGTGATGATTTTTTTTTTTTTAACTAAAAATGCCATGTTTCTATGTTGAAGTGATTTTATAAATAAGTTTCCTCTCCCTTGCTAGCTTTTACTTACCAACCTTCTCCAACATGTTTACTCTTGTGTTTTGTATCCGTAGAGACACAGTGTTGGGATAAGCAGCAGTGTGTGAACATGTCTCTTCTAGTTAAGCATCTCAGTCAAAGAGGACCTATTAGAATTGTTAGGTGTTTGGTAACATCACTGGGTCTCCTTTTTAGTACGTGGAAGAATAAGTGAACATTTGCAGTTCAAGGAGTTGATTCTTCAGGAGTAGCAAAAACCCTCAGCGCTTTATTTTCTCTAACTGCTATTTGTACTATATAAGCCTGTTACAAGGAACAGGGGATTAGGGATTATTGCCCTAAAGTATTTGGTGGGGGGTGGGAGGGTTGTGAGAGGATATAAAGGGGGGGAAAAAAAAAGGTGTTAAGAATTGATTTTATGACTGTGTTAACATGCAGCACCTCAGAAGCATTTTGGGAATTCCCTTAGTTTCTGTGAATTAGAGCTAAGTAAAAATGGATTGAACAGCCCAGCATGATAAAACTACAGATTATTTCCTTGGCAGGTACATAAGCCAAGAGCTGGCATCTGTTCAGAGCTGTGAGCTTTACACCAAGTTGTTGAGCTGGTTAGGAACACCTGGGGTGTTACTGCTCCATTAAAATGATACTCTGACAAGACTGATTTCACTTAGAAATAAAACAAAGGCAGTCTGGTTAACTTGTAGTTCAAACAATTGCTTACGTTTTGTATACAGGAAGCTGTGACATGTGTGTACTGAGGCATTAAATCAGAGTATTTAACAACTTCCGATAATTTTGTTTGACATCCTATGTCTGCTATTTTTAGCTATATCCAGATTATTACAATTTAGTTGTGAATCCACTCATCTAGCTATAAATTTTCCCTTCTACTGAAACTGAATGTCTGGGAGTGTAAGTGATGGCTGTGTGAAGTCATTTAAGCAAAGAAGTTTGTCTGAGTTTATTTGCTGATTGAGACAGAGGAGAAAAAGCAGAAGTAACTTACAGGGACTTCGTGCTATCTCTTCAGCATTTTTTAAATACTTGAAAGGATCTCCTGTCTGTCTGTACTGCCCTCAGAATGACTTGTGTGGTGTTGATTCTCCATCCAGGAGGTGTGATTCTCTCTGTCAGGTTCAGTACTGGCTTTGAGAGGTCTTGGGCTGTAGCATCCCGTACTGGGAACTTCCAGGGAACATCCAGGCAAGGTAGACTTGGAACTAGTGCGTAGTTCAGCAAATTCCTGAACCATGAGACCTGGAGTACCGCTTTTTCAAGGGGGAAGTTCATGTTTAAAGCAAAAGATGAAGGGAAGAGGACAGGTATTGATTTAAACTTTTTTTTGCAATACGCTTCTAGGATGAAATATGTTGTATTACTACTCATTCAGAACAACGTATTTTTAAGGTTAGAACAACATATTTTTAAGGTTAGGAGTAGCAAATACAATTACCTGTCAGAAATTGTGTTAGGAAGTAGGACAGACTGTAGTAACCAAGGACCAGGTTCTCAATGGCATCTGTATGGAGCTCTAAGAAGGCATCAGTCTTTCTGTTTAATAGAGTCAGCCACCAGATGGGTATAAACTTCACTTTCTCCTGGGCTGTGTTTGGGTTTGTGAAAGGATGCATGTCTCTCCTTTAGTCCCTGTGCTTAGATTTTCTGTTAAACATAGCACAAATCTGTCTTTGTAACTTTCCTCATTCTGACATTAAATCCCTGCACTGATAAGCCCTCTATAACCATTAGTTAACATTCATGCCTTAGGTCACTTTGAAATCATACTGAATTAAGCTATAGCCTTACTTATGTTAATTGAAAAACTACAGTTCTTATGACAATCGTGAAAAGTGCTGTGGGGAAAAACACAGCATAATATGCTGTGTAAGCTGCCACTTTGTTTGACAACACCTCTTTCTCTGCCAGAGTGACAAAAGAACAGTAAGGGAGCCCAGCAGGAACTGGACTATTAGAAACAAGCAGTTCTGCTATGCCTGTCATCTAGGGACCTTAATGAACTTCAGCAATTAAAACATTAGTTTTGCAGCCTTAGTCAAGTGCTGTGTATTTTTCTTTCCTCTCTCCCCTCAGTTTGGAAGTCTACCAAACTGCTGTGCTGGGTCCAGGTTCCCTGTGCCCTGGTGTGCTCTGAGCCCTGAGCAGCTGCCTGGTGTTCGGGAGCTGGCTGGTGGCTCTCTGCCACCCTTTGGGTGTGCAGATTCTTGACCTGTCATTCTTTGAAAGCTACATCTTGCAGCCTGGTTGTCTTGGCACTGGATTTCCTCACAGCTTAAAACCTGTTCTCTGTGCTTCTGGCTGTGTAAGAGTTAATCCTTTAAACTTGCAAAGTTTGCACAGCATTCTGAAGAAATGTTCGGTTCTTGTCTCTGCAGACACAAACAGTAAAAGTTTGCAAGGTCTCTGCTGCAGTTTTTTGAACCCTTTACTCTGGTCTGAGGTTGAGCCTTCATGAGGGGCCTGGGTAGGAACCTGCTCCCCTGCAGTTCATGTCCCATCTCTAGAACTGTGGAGTCTTTCTAGCTCGGGTCACCTTCCCTGACCTTGACTTATCTGGTGCCCCAACAAATCCCTTTCAGGAGAAGCACCTCACCCTCTCCTGGGTTGTTCACCTTGCATCTGTCTAGACGTCCTTCCACCAATAATTTTCTTTTTATTATTATTTTTTTATTTTTTTATTTAGCAGTTCAGATCTTGCTCTTTAAACGATTTTCTCCACATGCAGGTAGGAGTCGTAATTCTTGACAGACTCCCTAGCAATTGCTATAATCACTGGTGGAATAGCTTTAATGTTAGGAGCTCTCATTGTCATTTGCCTGGTGGAAAATGAGTTCTGGTATACCAAAGATGGGTATACCACAGACACACGTTCCATGAAATAGTAGTCTTGGCAGAATTAATTTCAAAATATTAATCAGAATGTATAGATTACATTTGGATATATTTTCCCAGATATTTTTATGGCTGTCAGAAAGCTTGCGAAAGGTATCTGTGTTAGGATCACACCTTTCAATGCAGCTTCACCTGGGACATTGTCGCCTTGTGAAGATTATTAGCACAAAGTGGGCAACAAGATAGGAAATGAGAAATGACACTCTTTTTTCCATGTGAATTTTAGGGGTGATTTTGATATATGAAACAGAATTATGTGTGTGCTCTGACCAAGTTGTAAATATGCATAAAGCTCCATACTCTTTGAAAAGCACTGTGTGATTATTGATAACTCCAAGCAGTCAAGGCCTCAGCTTGTTCTTCTCTAAAAGCTAGATTACCCCATCCTTACAGAGAGCAGCATATGTGCAAATAAGTCTTGAACATATTGCATATTTTCTCAACCATGTCACCCAATCAGTAGAAATGGTCTCTTAATGCTTGTGTAAAATTAGAATGGGATTCAAGCCTATCTAGGGAAATCTATTTTTCAGATACCTTTGGGAACACACATTGAAGGGGTTGTGTAAATTTTTCCACTGTTTGCATTGTGTTAAAAACAATAGAATCACACAAATAAGGAGGACAGAGATTTAAAATATGTTCTGAAAGAAAGGCCGTTCAGGCGGTCAGGCCAAAGGAATGGTCGGCAAAAGCCATCCTCTTTGGTAATGCACTGTCATGGTGACTCACAGATGAAAGGCTGTCTGTCTGACTTATCAGTCACCTTTTGGCCTCTAACTTACTAGTTGCCTTTCGGTGTGAACATGAGCATCTGCTGGGGTCATGGATGGGCTGTTCAGAGTTCAGCAGTCCAGAAGCCAAGTGACTCAAAGATTTCTTACCATGGAGATGGTAAACAAAAATCTGGGTTGGAATTACCAAGGAGTAGACTATGAAGACGCACTGTAAAAACAATATATAAAACTGTTTTCTCTGTGAATAAACAATTACACTTGAAGCTCATGTTGCTTTTTCTCTCATGCTGTTATTTTGTCCTGCAGTTGTCCCTCTACTAACCTTCCAGGAAAGTTTGTATACTGACATTGACTGAAGAGCCTGTTCCTGGAGCAGAAGAAGGAAATCCTGTAGTTCCAATTTAGCTGTAGTCATCGAGTTAAGCTAAAGCAATTTCAGTTTCATGCATAGATGACCCATGTCAAAACTTCATGTCAAGTATTGGAAGGATGTTCTTGTGTTACAGAGGGACGACTTTGATACATGACTAATCTCACTAGTTTTGTTGAGGGTTTTCCTTGTGGAACTGGACAAGTTAGTTTAAACTTTCTGTAACTGCATGTTCATTAGTTCTCGATTTTATAAAGTGGAAATGCTTGTCCTTCGCTCTTTTTTTTTTTTTTTTTCCTTTTTTTTTTTTCCATTTTTTTCCTTTTTTTTTTTTTTTTTT
>JAYKAV010000535.1:0-22663 GCA_035582835.1 Phoebastria nigripes
AAGTCCCCACAGCCTGTATGGTGTCCCCATGACCCCACCATCCCCTATGGAATCCCCACCACCCTCTTGTCCCCTACAAAGTCCTCACGACAACTATGAAGACCTCACCACCCTGTTGTCCCCCCTGGTGTCCCCATGACCTGTTGTCCCCTACAGTGTCCCCACATCCCCCTGATACCCCCACCATGCAGATCCAGAGCCAGGCTGTCAGAAAGGACTTTTTTTAACCCCCYCAAAAAAAGGGGGCAACAGGGGACAGCAGGATGGGGGGCACCCATGGGTGGGGGGCACTCGCTCAGGATGGACACCCAAACATGGTCATGGCCTCGGCAAACTCAATGAAGTCCTGGCAGAGGGGTTGTAGGTCAGGCTCCTGGCATGCCACCTCCGAGGGCCATGCCTCCAGCCACGTGTCCTTGCCGATGAGGTAGGAGAAGCTGGAGACAGCAAGGGGACAGAGGGGACATGGGTCAGAAGGGGGTCATACCCCRGGGTGGGGTGGGGACACACAGGGATGGACAATGGGGTGCACAACCATGTACGAGACACTGGAGAATCTCGGGCTTGGGGGAGGGATGCGCCTGTGTACTTGGGTGTCAGTGTCACCATGTCCATGTGTCTCTGTGTCCCTTTGTCCCATCTACCCATGTCCCCAATGTCCCATGTCTCGTGTTCCTGTGTTCCCATGTCCCCACAGATGTGGCCCCATCCGTGTCCCCACAYGTGTCCCCATGTCCCTACCGGCCGCCGGTGACCCACAGGTCGGTGGCCAGCCCCCAGAGCAGGTAGTCCTGGCTGATCTGGAGCCTCAGAGCATCTCGGCACTGCCGGTGGCTCACAAAGGTCCGGTTGCTTCCTGCTGGGTCCTCATCGGTGCCTGTCCCAGGGGAGGACACACAGGTGACAYGTCACCTCCACCCAACACAACAGGGACACCCACTTTGTCATGTCCCACAATGGGGGGGCCAGCCACTGGCATCCTTGGTGGCACCACCCCACGGGTGTCATCAGCCATGGGTGACACCAGTTCTCTCCAGCTTTCCCCAGCACCCTTGGGTGTCTCCACCCCACCTGGGTGACACCAGCCCTCATGGGTGTCCCCAGCACCCTTGGGTGACACCAACCCACCTGGGTGTCCCTTCCCAATGGGTGTCCCCAGCACCGTTGGGTGATGCCAACCCACCTGGGGGCCCCCAAGCCACCCTAGGGACACCAACCCACCTGGGTGTCCTTGCCCCTGGCTGTCCCCAGCCCTAGGTGACCCCCACCATGTCCCTCAGGGTGGCCTTGTCCCCCACCCCTGGGTTGCTCGTACCCATCTTGATGACGGAGAGGATGGTCATGATGTAGTTGTCATGGGACGGCGACTGCTCCACTGCCACCAGCTTCACCTTGTACACTGGGGAGGGGGACATCACCGTGTCACCCCCACCCCTAGACAGCACCCCCACTCCAAGGTGGCCCCTCAGCATGTGGGGGGCTCTCTGTCCCCCCCTTTCCTCCCCATGTCCCTCTACATCCCCCCTTGTCTTTCTTGTCCCTCCATGTCCCCCTGTCCCCTCCTGTCTCTCCGTGCCCCTCATGTTCTTCTATGGCCCTTCACGTCCCCATCCATATCCTTTACGTCCCCTCTATGTGCCCCAACTCCCCCCATGACCCCATATCCCCCATTATCCTTCCATGACCCCATGTCCCCCATGTGCCCCATGTCCCCCATGTCCCCCATGTCCCACCATAGTCAACTCCCGGCTCGCAGGCGCGCTCAATCCGTTGATTGACGGTGATTGGGACGTCTTGCTTGTGCCGTACAAAGCAGTTTTCTGCAGGGACATGGGGACACGGCCATGACAAGGTCTACTGTGGTAGTGACATGTCCCATCATGGCAGGGACATGTCCCACCATAGCAGGGACATGACTCTATCACCATCATGACACATCCCATCTTGTCAATGACATGTCCCATCATGGCCATGATGTGTCCCATCATGGTAGGGGTGTTGAGCCAGTCTGTCCCCATGTCCCTGTGTCCCCACGTCACCTTCAGCGCAGCGGCACACGTCCCCATAGCAGATCTTGCTCAGTTGCCCACCGTCCTTGTCCGGATGGTAGAAATGAGTGCAGCGGTCATCTGCAGGGACACGGGGACATGAGGGGACATGAGGTGGGGGGGGACACAAGGGGAAAGGACCAGTGGGAGACATGGGGACAGAGCGGTGACGTGTGGAGGGAGAAGGTCAGCAGGGGATGCAATGGGACATGGGGGACGTGGGGGGCATGAGGGACATGGGGATGGGGACAAGATCAGCAGGGACATGGTGGGACAAAGGGACAGGAGGGGACACAGAGGGAGGGCACAGAGGGGACTTTGTGGAAGCAGGGGGCACAGAGGAGAGTGTGGGGATGGAGGGGACCTGAGGGTGACACGAGGGGACATGGGGCGCACCAATCTTGTAGTAGCTGTAGACGGTGACGGCCGCGGGCTGGATCAAGCCCACCTGGAATTGCTGGTGGGCCTTGAAGGAGAAACACTCCTCGGCCTTGTGCGAGATCTGGGGACAGGGACATGGAGACACAGGGACACGGGGATGGCAATCAGCCATGCTGGGAGTCAGCGCCCCAACCCCCAACCTGGCCCTGTCCCCAGCCATGTCCCCATGCTGTCCCTATCCATGATCTGGACCCATCTCTGTCCTTGTCCCCTCTCCTGAGACCCTTTTCCTGTCCGCACCTCTGTCCCCATCCATGTCCCCAACTTCATTGCCATCTCTGTCCCTGTTCCAGTCCCTATCCATGTCCCCAACCCCACCTGTGTCCACATCCCATCCCTGCCCCAGGCCTGTCCCCACCCGTGTCCCCAGCTTCATCCTCATCCCTGTCCCCGCCCATGTCCCCAACTCCATCCTACGCCCATCCTTGTCCCTGTCCCCACCCTGTCCCCATCCCTGTCCTATCATGTCCCCATCCCTGTCCCATCTTGTCCCTGTCCCCATCCCTGTCCCATCATATCCCCATCCCTGTCCTATCTTGTCCCCATCCCCATGTCCCTCATGCCCCCCACGTCCCCCATGTCCCCACCTTGTCGAGGTAGATGACGAGGTTGCTGCGGTCCGATGGTACTTGGTCAATCTCAAACTTGGAGATGTACTTGTCCACCCCCTCCGTGAGCTGGGGACAGGGACACGGTGACACGGGGCATTCAGGACATGAAGGGACACGCGGGGACACGCAACCACATCAGGATAGGGGGATGTATGGGCACAGGGGCACATAGGGACAYGGTGACGCTGGCCACATGGGACACGCAGGGACATGTGGCCATGGCAGGATGCAGGGGACTTGCAGAGATGTGGGGACACAGGGGGACATGGGGACGCAGGGACAGTGACACCAGGGGACACGGGGACACATGGCCATGGAGGGAAAGGCAGAGACACAGGGATGCGGTGGCACAGGGGAACATGGGGACACAGTGACACACAGGGACACATAGGGACGTGGGGATACAAGGACATGGGGGGACATGCATGGGGGTTAGGGAGATGTGGGGACATGGTGGGACACGATAGCACAAAGATGAAAGGTCCTGTGTCTCCCCCGGGTCCCCCCATGTGTCCCCATGCCCCTGCACTCACCCTCTTCAGGTCCTGGAGGTCAGGTGAAAAGCCCGTGAGCATGGAGACGTCGAGGATGGACATGGTGGCATCCACATTGTCCAGGTACCTGTGGGGACAGGGCTGAGGCCACCCACCTGTCCCCAACTGCCCTATTGTCCCCAGCATTCCCATCCCTGATATCCCTGTCCCCAGTATCCCCATTCCCCTCCCTATCTCCAATGTCCCTGATGTCCCCGACGTCCCCAGCCTGTCCTACCTGGTGCAGATGGTGATCTTGACCGAGCGGATGACACCGTCCTGTTCCTTGCCTGTGGGGGGACATGGGGATGATGAGGGGACATGGGGGACATCGAAGGGGACATGGGGTGCCATGGAGGGTACACATAGGGGAGATGGGGAGGGATACAGGGGGACAGAGTGAGGACATGGGGGGGACATGTGGGGGACTCACCTGTCTTCACGTCCTCCACCTGCACCCGCAGGTCGAAACTGTCACACTTGTTGTCCTTGTCGGGGACCTTGGCATTGTAGATGGTCACTACTGTCATCGTCCCCTTGCCTATGCCCTCAGCTTTCACCGTGAAGTCCTCATTCAACTTGGTCTGCGGGGAGAGGGGACATTGGGGAGGGACAGGGACATCCCCTGGGAGGGACATAGAAGGGATGGGGCATCCTGGACCATGGAGGCATGTGGGAACATGAAGGGGGTGTAGAAGGGACAGGGACATCCCAGGACATGGAGGGGACAACAGCATTGTAAGATACAAAGGGGACAGGGACATTGAATGACATGGAGGGGACAAGGAAATCAGAGGACATGGAGGGACATGAAGGGGACAGGGACATTCCAGGTCACAGCAAGGGAGGGGACAAGATCAGCCCAGGACATGGAGGGACATGGCAGGGACATCCCAAGCCTTGGTAGGACACAGAGGGGACAGGACATGGAGGGGACATGGAAGGGACAGGGACACCCAAGGCCATAGCGAGGGGACAAGATTGTCCTGGGACATGAAGAGACACAGAGGGGACAGGAACATCCCATGGACAGCAACAGCAGGGCAAGCAGTGCTGCATCCCCACGGTCCTGACGGTGACAGTGACAACGGTGACAAGGGTGCCGGTACCTCAGCGGAACGTGCCACCAGGGCGTTGCGGTTCTCGATGCGGTAGGTCATGGCACTGGCACGGCGCGGCAGCAGCACCGACACGTCAAGGTTGAGCTCAAGCTGCCGTGGAGTTGCCACCTGGTACTCGGCCAACGCTTGGAATACCAGGATGGTCGCCTGCAGGGACACCTGTGTCACCAAGGCTTGGGGACACTGTCTGGAGCATCCCCAAAGCCCCCTGGGTGGCCCTGAGCCCAGGGTGACCCCAAGTCCTGGGGCCACCTGATATCACCTGGAACATACCCTTGGGGGTCTTATGGAGCAGAGGTGTCCCCCAGGGACAGGATGTGTCCCTGTGGGTCCCCAGGGTCTGGAGGTGTCCCCAGGGACTAGAGTGTCCCCCAGGGACAGGCCTTTTGGGTTTTCCAAAGCCCTTGAGATCCTGTGGGACCAGGGGTGTTCCCCAAGGACATGCCATGTCCCTGGGGGTCCCAAAGGCCCTGAGGCGACCCCCAAGCCCTGAGGGGTTCCCCAATGCCTTTGGGGTCCCATGGGACCAGAGGCGTCCCCCCAAGAGACATGCCATGTCCCTGGAGTTCCCAGGGCCACAAGGTGACCCCTCAACCCCCAACAAAGCCGTCAACCCCTATCTTCCCGTCCCCCTTCACCATGGCAGCAGGTGCCAGGACAGCACCCATGGGTGCCAGGGGGGTCCGTAGCCCACCTGAGTGGATCCGTAGCCACCACCAAAGTAGTTCTGCTGCGCAAGCCAGCGGGCCACCGGCCCTATCATCTCCAGCTTCTCCATTCGCAGCAAGGCCAGCAACGCGTAAGACGTCCCCTCGATGTTGTAGGTACGGGCGTTGCGTTCCTCCCAACTTCTGCCCTCTGGGGTGACATCGGTCCCTCAGCACCCTCTAGGGATGATTTCTCCCCCCACATGATTTTCTCCCCCCCACCCCAGTTTTGTCTCCCCTGGTGAGACGTCACCTTTGGAAAACTTCATGAGAACTTTCTCGCTTTTGAGTTTCCCTGCCATGGCCAAGGCATAGGAGGTCAGGGCCACCGTGTAGGGTCGGGCCAGCGACTGGTACCTCCGGGCAAGGTATTCAGCGGCTTTGGTGATGCTCCCGTCCAAGCTCTGGGCAGAAAGGATGATAAGTTTGGATTCTCAGGTGGCTGCTATAAGGGTTGGGCACCTCATCTTGAAGCACTTTCCTTCTATGTGACAGGTGCCAGTTGTCCCCCCTCTCCCCATGTGGGGTTGAGGACTGGGCCACTCACATTGACATGGTCCTTGCAGACCTCCCGGGCCTCCTGCAGCGCGATGACGACAAAGGCTGTCAGTGACACCTCGGGCTCGGCACCCTGGTAGCCTCCCTGTGTGACAAAATGGAGGGAAAAAACCTCGGGATCATGGTTTTCACATTAAGCTCTGCCTACCCAACACTCACCCCTGTCACCCAACATAGTCCTTTCCCCACAGCTCAAGCCCATCCTTGAGCCAATAGGGCTTTGGCCACCAACAGGGACAGAGTTTGGATCCCCCCATACCAACATCGCCTTATGGATGACAGGAGCATCTTCTTGGAAAATCCCGTCTGGCTTCTGCTTCTCCAGGATGAGCCATTTCACGGCACCACAAATCACCTCGGGCTCAATGTCTACGAGCTTGATGGCCATGGCAAAGACTTTGGCCACATAGGCAGTCAACCTAGGGACAGAAAGACCTTAGCATCATGTCCAACCCTGTCACCTGGACCCACGTGGTGGTGGTAACACGATCCTCACCAGGTGCTTGCTGGGCGGTCCTTGAAGGCAGCATAGGAGCTGTCACGTTTCCGGTAAGCAAGTTGTTGGGTGTAACCTGGTGAGGAGGTGGTGTTTGGCCAACACAAGGAGCACCTGGGGGTGGCTTCAGGCCACCAATGCCCTCCAGCCATTGGCCAACACAAGGAGCACCCAGCCAAGCTGAGGTAGCTTCAGCTACAAACTCCAGAGCACATTCCAGTGCAAACCAGTAGCTCTAGAAATCCCCAAACTGGTAGCACCCAACCCGTGTTTTCTTCAGAGGTGCAGGTTTCTTCAGCACCTTGGATGATGATGACATTTTGCACCCCAAGAGAGGAAACCAGGGGATGCTCCCACCGTTTGGGGGATGCTCCTACCCTTTTTAATCAAGCCGATGGCCTCAGTGCGGCGGTCAATACCGATGCTTTCCCACTGCAACGTGCTGTCCAAGTAGTGGGTGGCAATGACAGTGGGCGTCATCCCRACCATGTTCTGCTCCCCGCAGCCCGCTGGTGTCACGATGAGGTGCTTCAGCTTGTCCCCRTCGATGGATTTCTCCACCATGATGGACACAGGGTTGCCTGGACCAGAAGAAGGGGAGACGTCAAGCCGGGAGTGTCCTGCCACCTCCCAGCTCGTCCCCACGTGTGTCCCTTCCCCTGCTCTCACCTTGGATGCTGACTTTGGTCTCCGACTCAGTGTTGGGGACAATGTCAGAGAGGTTTGCTGCCCTCACCTTCTCTTCTTGTACACCATCTGCGGGGCAGGGAGGCCAGGATGGAGATGGGTGACCCCAAATCCTTCATGTCCCCCCCCACCCCGAGGTGACCCAGCCCTGCCCCACATCTGCAGCAGGATGTCCCTTGTCCCTCAAGATGTTCCAGAGCCATACCAGGATGTCCCTTCGCCCTTGAGATGCCCCAGCTCCATAGTAGGATGTCCCTTGTCCCCAAGGATGCCCCATACCCACAGCAGGATGTCCCTCATTCCCCGAGATGCCCCAGCCCAATAGTGGCACATCCCTTGTCCCTCAAGATGCCCCAGCTCCAAGTAGGATGTTCCCTGTCCCCAAGGATGCCCCAGACCCACAGCAGGATATTCCTCATTCCTCGAGATGCCCCAGCTCCATAGTGGAATGTCCCTTGTCCCCCAAGATGCCCCAGTCCTACCCTTGGTGGTACATCCTTCATCCCCCAAGATGTCCCAGACCCACAGTGGGACTTCCCTTGTCCCCTGAGGTGCCCCAGATCCTTCCCTGTGGGATGAGACATCCCCAAGACCAGCCAGGGCCACTCACTGATTCCCTTCGTCTTCGGGTCCAGCTCAACTATCTTCACTGTCTTCTCCAACCTCATCCCTTCAGGCTGCAGAGGTGAAAGTCCAATGCTAAAGGTTGGGCTGGTTTTGGGTCCCCCCCTTCCCAACCTCTCTGGGCTCTCCAGGAAAGGTGTCCCAGTGTAAACCAGCACCCCCAGGTCATGGGACAAATTGGGAGAGCCCCAGGAGACCACAACTGAGCATCCTGGGGGGAGGATCCTTCATCCCTGAGTACCAACACCCAGGGATGTCACAGGGATACCATGCTGGGGACATCTCAGGGATGGAGGTGGCACCATGTGGTGGAAAAGCCATGAACAGCAATGGCCACTCACCACAACTTTGAGCTTCTTCTTGACACCATCAGCCACAAAGCTGCCCCGGACAGCTGCCTTCACCTCAACATCATGCAGCCCCAGCTGCAAGGGTACGATGACGAAGGGCACGGCCCACGATGACTGGGCTTTCAGGCTGAGGATCTGCTGGTAGCGCACCTTGGAGGTGGAGGCGCTGCACAGGGCTGGGTTGTGCATCAGCTCCACACGCACCTGCAGGGCACAGAGGTGTTGACTGTGGGGTTCAGGTGGCCACAGACCCTCCAGAAGCCCGGACGTAGGTCCCCTGCCAACCTTAATTTCGTGCGTCCAGTAGTTGTAGAGGATGGCACGGATCTCCACCTGCTCGTTCCTCACCACAGAGTAGGGCAGGCGCAGGTCAATGAAGAACTCCTTCATCACCGTGATCTCATAGGGGTCAGCCACGCACAGCCCTGCGGGGTGGCCCCCAGGGACATGGGGTTCAGGCTTATGGGCTTGCTGGGCCCCTCATGTCCCAGGGACACCCCCAAGGTTTTCAGAGATCCTTCAAGTCCCATGGAGTCCTCCCAAGGTTTAGGGGATCCCTCAAGTCCCATGGAGTCCTCCCGAGGCTTAGGGGATCCCTCAAGTCCCATGGAGTCCTCCCAAGGCTTAGGGGATCCCTCAAGTCCCATGGAGTCCTCCCAAGGTTTAGGGGATCCCTCAAGTCCCAAGGACTGCCACCAAGCTTTGGGGGATCTCCCCAAAGTTTGGGGCACCTCTCCAGTGGTATGCACCCCTCTAAGATTTTGGAGATCCCTCAAACCCCAAGGAAGCTCGCCAGGCTTTAGGGGACCCTTCAAGTCCCAGGGACCACCCCCAAGGTCTGGGGGATTCCTTTGATCCCCAGAGACACCTTCCTACTCCATCACGTACCTTTGGTCTGTGAGAGGCTGACAGCCAGGACCTCCCACGTGGTGATGGAGTCCTTCAGGTACACAGGCAGAGTCTTCGTGGAGATTCTGGAGAGGATGGGAATGATCAAGGGGGTCATAACCGGCCTCATGCCAGGCTAGGGAGGTGTAACCAGCCACCAAGCTGGAGTAGGGGGGGTCATAGCTGGTCCTCAAGCTAGACCAGGGGGTTGTAGATGGCCCCTGAGCTGGACCAAGGTGTCATAGCTGGTCCCAAGCCAGCASCAGGGGGTCAAAGGTGGCCCTTGTCTAGACTTGGGGGGATCATAGCTGGTCTCCAGACTGGGCAAGGCAGTGTCCAGAGCTGGAAAGGGAGGAGGTAATGATCCCCAAGTTGAGCCACGGTGTGGAGGGGTAGTGGGACAAGGGCACAGGGCTCACCCCAGCTCATTGGGCCGCTCTGTCAATGGCTCCACCTGCCACAGCCAGCTCTCCGGGAAGAGGCTCCGTGAGGTGATGTCCTCGTCAGCCAGGAAGCCATCGTCCACCTCACCTGGGGGTGGCCGCATCCCTCTCAACTGTGGCCTCAGGGGCCCAGCCCCTGGGTGGAGCCAGCATCACCCCAGCATCATCCAAGCACCACCCTTGTTTTGCCCAAGCATCGTCTAGGCGTCACCCAACTTTCACCCAAGCATTGCCCAAAATTCATCCAAGTATTGCCCAAGAATAGCACAAGCAGTGCCCGAGGTTCACCTGACCTTCRCCCAAGCATCGCCCAAGCATCACCCAAGGATAGCGCAAGCAACACCTGAGGTTCACCTGACCTTCACCCAAGCTTCACTTAAGCTTCACTTAAGCTTTGCCCAAGCTTCGCCCAACCGCCAACCCCGCCATCACCCCACCATTGCCCAGCACTTGCTTCGAGCCAGCTCGAGGTGGAGCTCGCGCTGCTTCTGGTCGCGGATGCCCTTGATGTAGTTGCAGCAGTCGAGGAAGGCCTGAATGCAGGCTTCTCCATCCTGGATGTAATTGGTCCGATGCTCGCAGCTGTGGCCCATGGGGTTTTCCTTCATGCCGTCCTCACAACACTTGCGCAGCACCTTGTCCGTGTACTCAGCCGCTGCCAGCACCGAGGCACCCAACTGGCACCCAGTCCCAAAGCCCCTGGCCTGAGGGCCATCAGGGACGTGGGGCACTCTGGTGTCCTTTGGGACATGGGACACTCTGGTGTCCCTCAGGGACATRGGACACTGGTATTGATYGGGACATGGGATGCGCTGGTGTCCCTCGGGGACCTGGGACACTTTGGCCTCCTCAGGGACATGGGACACTCTGGTGTCCCTCAGGGACATGGGACACTGGTATTGATKGGGACATGGGATGCGCTGGTGTCCCTCGGGGACCTGGGACACTTTGGCCTCCTCAGGGACATGGGACACTCTGGTGTCCCTCAGGGACATGGGACACTGGTATTGATKGGGACATGGGATGCGCTGGTGTCCCTCGGGGACCTGGGACACTTTGGCCTCCTCAGGGACATGGGACACTCTGGTGTCCCTCAGGGACATGGGACACTGGTATTCACTGGGACATGGGATGCTGTGGTATTGATTGGGACATGGGATGCTCTGGTGTCCCTTGGGGACCTGGGACACTTTGGCATCTTCAGGGACATGGGACAATCTGGTGTCCCCAGGGGCACAGGACATTCCAGTGTTCTTGGGGACATGGGACACTCCCAGTGCCACCTACCCTTGGTGCCTTTGTACTCAATGAGCTGCAGGGAGCGGCGCTTGCGTTTCACAGGCTGGGGACACTGGACCTCTGGGGAGGGAGAGGACACAGGTCAGGACCCCACGGTGTCACAGCCCCAAACCCAGGTGTCACTTCCCCTTGACATCAGTTGTCACATCCCAAAGCTTAGGGGACACATCCCCCATCCCTGAGGTGTCACACTCCCCCATCCTTGAAGTGCCACATCCCCAAGGTGTCACCTACCCCATCCCCAAGGTGCCACCCCAGGTTGTCCCAGTCCCCAGTATGTCCCCTACCTGCTCGCTGTGGCGTGGTGATCTTCACGTTGGTGACCAGGCTGAGGCCAGCGTCAGCAAAGACACCCACATTGTCCCTCCCACTGCCCGGGGTGCAGGCGATGTCACTCTTCTCCACCGTGTTCCAAACCTGTGGCCAACGGGGGACAGCCATGACAGCCACTGCCACCACCTGGGGACAGTGGGGATGGGGACCCAGGCACCCACCTTGGACTGGGTGAGCTTGTTCTTCTTGCTGAGGACGAAAACACCCTTATCCACGGCYACCAACCCCACATGGGCATTGTGGTCACCCTCGATGCGCAGCCGCATGGGTGTCCCCGGTTCGTGCACCCGGTTGTCAGCCTCCGTCGCTCCCTTCACCACCAGCTGCCGGGGGACACGGGATGGGGGGGTCATGTCCACAGGATGCCCAAAAAAAAACCTTCACCAACACCACGGGGTGTTGGAGTCCTCCAGGGCTAGCTGATGGTGTGTGTCCTCCACCATGGAACGGCTGGACCATCAATGAGTCACCTGGGCCACCCAAGCCCCCCCGTGAGATGCCCAAGCCCCTCATGGACTATCCAAACCACCTAAGTGACACCCAATCCCCATCATGGGCCACTCAAGCCCCTCAAGGGCTGCCCAAGGCCCCCCGTGAGATGGCCAAGCCCCTCATGGACTATCCAAACCACCTAAGTGCCACCCAATCTCCATCATGCGCCACCCAAGCCCCATCATGGGCCACCCAAGCCCCATCACGGGCCACCTCAAGGGCCACCTAAACTACCCCCAAGGCCCAGACAATACCCCCACGAGCCTCCCCAACCCCTAGGACAGTGGTGACACACTCACRGTGCCCATGCAAGTGTCCTTGACGTCAACCCAGACAGAGTCGGCAACAATCTCACCGGGCATCACATAGTAGTAGGCCACGATGCGGAAGGAGGGGATGAGCTCAGCTGTCACTGGCAGTGACATGGTGACCAGGCTCTGGCCGGCCTCGTGCTGCTGTCGCCCCACGCGGACAATGCGTCCCTTGCTCATGATCTGTGGTAGGCAAGGAAAGGCAGGGTTGGTGGGCATCTGGACACCTAGGTCCCCAAGATGGGGGGCAGTTGGTTGGCAGAGGCCAAGCGCGCTCACCAGGTAGGTGAAGTATGAGACAGAGTCACGGACGGTGTTGCTGTTGCTCTTGAGGTGGAAGTTCACGGCGAGGTTGTCACCAGGCTGCAGCTCAGTGGCCCCCACGGCTAGGTGGAGGAAGTTGCCGGAACCACCTTGGCTGCGGTAAGCTTCGGCAGTCATCTGCCGCGAGGCTTGGCGATTGGGAGGCAGCCCCGGTTGGTTCGTCCGCACCTGCAATGCAAGGGACACAGTGGCACTTTGTCGCAGGGAGAGGCGTCGACCTGGGCAGGGGTCACCATGGAGGTCTTGACCACCATAGAGGTCTTGGCTCCCCTGGTCTCCCTGACCCCTGCTGCCCTGGTCCTTGGTGAATGGTGATCATCTCCTTGGTCAACCTGATCATCTCTGCGACCCTGGATGTCTTGGCCACTCTAGTCAACTCAACCACCTTGGTCCCCCTGACATTGGCCCTCCTGGCCCTTGGCTACCCTGAACATCTTGGCCACTCCCATCCCCCTGACCTTGTCCATCCCGGTTCTTGATCACTGGTGAACCATGCTGACCCTGGCTGTAGGCCACCATGGCCAACTTGGCCACTATGGACATCTCTGCCAGTCTCCCTGACACTGGCCATCCTGGTCCTTGATCACCCTAGATGTCTTGGTCAACGCAATTGTGTTGGCCGCCATGGTCCCCCTGCCACCAGCCATCCTGCTCCTTGGTCAACAGTGACCAGGATAGCCCTGGTCCTTGGTCACTCTGGACATCTTGATCACCACAGTCATCTCAGCCATGCTGGTGCCCCTGACCTTGGCCATCCTGGTCCTTGGTCAATGGTGATAGGGGTGGCCCTGACCCTTGGCCACCACCGATGTCTAGGCCATCCTCGTCCCCCGATCCTGCTGTCCTGGCCCTTGGTCAATGGTGACCATGCTGGCCATGGTCCTTGGTCACCCCGAACATCTCATCCACTTTGGTTGTCTCAGCAACCCCAACCCCCAGGGCACTTCAACCACCCCTGTCCCCAGCCACCTTGGCCACCCCACTCACAGTGATGGGGACGGTGTCCTTGTTGGCTGGCATGTTGAGGACCAGCTTGGCTGTGCCATCACGCTGGGTGGAGACGAGACCCTGGAAGTCATCAGCCTTGACAGTGACACGCGGAGCCGGGGACTCATCTGGGTTAGTGACGTAGACCTGCAGGGGATGCAGTGTGACATAAGGACATTACATGGAGACATGGCATGAGGGACATGTCACCTCGTGCCATCCAGGTGACACAGGGACAGACTACGGTCCCCAGGCCCTCTCCAGGTGACACAGTGATATGAGATGGGGACAGACCCTGGTCCCCAAGTCTCCTCCACCCACAAACCCCCAGGCTTGCCCCATCCCCATCCCAATGCTGGGGACCCTGGTACCATGGGGGTCCTGGGCCAATGCCACCGCCGTCCCCACCCCTGTCCCCAGATGCCATTACCGTCAGATCGAAGGGCATCCCTGGCTTGAAGTACTTGGGGGTGTGGGTGAAATGGATGGTGTACGGGGACGTCACAATGTGGATGCCACTGCGCTGTGCCTCCACCATGTCACTGCCTGCAGTGGCCACGGGAATGGCAATGTCACCTGGCGCCAGGACAGGGCTCCCAGTCCCCCCCAGGAACAGCCCTGTCTGGCCTTGGGTGGCCCCAGATGTCCCCATCCTCGCTGTCCCCAACCCCACCTGTCCTCATCCTTGCTGTCCCCAACCCCCTGTCTCCCCATCCTTTGCTGTTCCCAACTCCACATGTCCTCAGCCTCACGTGTCACTGCTGTCCCCATCCCCCTATGTCCCCACATGTCCCCCAGTGTCCCTCCACCTACCCAACTTGTTGAAGACTGTGACAGAGACATACAACCCGTGGCCTCACACGTCCCTGCTGTCCCTATCCCCCCAAGTCCCCTGTGTCCCCTGTGATCCCCCCTGCASACCTGACTCGGTCAATACGGTGACGGAGACGTAGAGTGAATGTCCCACCAGCTCCTGGGGGTTGGCGAATCGCTGCCGCAGCATGGCCATGGACAGCACGGCTTCCCCGTCCCCATCGGTCACCTGCGGCATGGAGTTAGTGGGACAGGGGACAGCCATGGGGACCGGGATGGGGACAGGGATGGGAATGGGGACAGGGGATGGCAGAGCTCAGTATGAGACAGAGATGGGGACAGGGATGAGGATGGGGATGACAGGGTTCAGCAAGGGACAGAGCTCAACAGGGGACTGGAAGAGGGACAAGGGATGGGGACAAGGACAAGGACAGGGTCACCTGAACACGCTTCAGGGACTGGGGGATGCTCTTCTTCTCATCGTCCACCATAACGCCGAAGAGGACGAAGGCTGTCCCCTGCAGGCGCTTCCCATACAGGTACCTGTGGACAAGCCACCACTGGCACTGTCAACCCCTGTCCCCATGTCCCCATCACATCCACATCACTGTCACCCCATGTCCCCACATCTTCTTGTCATGCAACCCTGTCAGCCCATTGCCCCGTGTCCTCATCACCCTGTCCCTGTCACTCCACATGCCCATGTCCCCCTGTCATCCCATCACGCCCTGCCACCTCCATCACCATCACCCTGTGTCCTCCTCACCCCCTGTCCCCATCATCCCATTTCCCCACATCCCCATCACCCTCAAACCTGTCACCTTGCATCCGTGCCACCCCCTCATCCCTGGGGACTTTGCACAGGAGCAGAGCAGGAATGTCACCCCACACCATTGCCCATGAGGGCTTGACCCCCAAAATGAGCAGTTTTGGGGTCCCCATCCCACCTTGCTGTGATGGACACTCGGAAATCCTCCTTCCGGTCGATGTAGAGGAACTTCTCCTCTGGCTCCAGGGCCACCTCGAAGCTTGGTAGCACTGTGGGGTGGACACCCAATGGACCCAGGCATCCAGGACAGGCACAAGGGACCCAGGTGTCTGGGGACCCCCACCCCACCTTACCATACTCCTTGACTTCGAATTGGGTGCTGAAGACCTGTTCTGGTGAGTCTTCAAATTTGGCCATTATTGTCCATGTTCCCAGGCTGGAAAAGGCAGGGGACAGGGTGAGGGGACAAGCCCGGGGCCACGGATGTCCCCAGGCCACCSTGGGAGGTGGCACCCACCTGACAACCTCGGGCAGGTTGTGGTTGAGGGAGAAGATGCCGGTCTTCATTGGCGAGGACACAGGCACTTGCTTGATGATGACATCATCAGGCGTCTGAAGGGACATGGAGTGGTTGGGGATGGTGGCATGGGTGGCTGTGTCCCCATGTCCCTGTGTCCCAAGTGAGCACCCACCTTGATCTCCACGATCACCGTCTTGGGCACTGGCTCCATGAGGTGGCCCAGAGCGAAGAGGCGGCAGAGCACTGGGAGGGGACACGGGGGACAAGGTGA
The DNA here is from genome assembly GCA_035582835.1 of Phoebastria nigripes. Lineage (NCBI taxonomy): Eukaryota > Metazoa > Chordata > Aves > Procellariiformes > Diomedeidae > Phoebastria > Phoebastria nigripes. The sequence goes on from JAYKAV010000535.1 coordinate 15,627, forward strand.
GCAGGGATGGTGCGGGGACATCCAGAAATGGGTGCTGAACCCCAAAATGGGTGCTGGGTCCCAGTGGAGATGCCAGGGGGATGTCCCCAAATGGGTGCTGAACCCCAATGAGGACATCATGGGGAGGTCCCCAACTGGGTGCTGGACCCCAGGCACCCCAAGGTCACACCAGCACCCCAAGGTGCTGTGGAGGTGACTCAACACCCCAAGGTGCCACCAGCACCCCAACATGCCATGGTGAGATCCAGCACCCCAAAGACACACCAGTAGAGCCAGGGGTGTAGATGGGCTTGTCAGTCTGCAGGAAGATGTGGCCGCTCTGGAGTGACACCAGCAGCACCTTCTCCAGGGTCACCTGGGCCACCCGTGCTGTCACCGAGACAAACTGCTTCCCCGCTGCCTGCGGCAGTGCCTTGGCCGACACCTGCGGTGACAGAGGACATCAGGTGGCACCTGCAGCACAGGGATGGGGCCGGGGACACCAGACGGCACCCATGCCCAGGGAACGGGGCTGAGGATGCTGGGTGATGGTCCCCAAAGATCCAGAGGTGACCATCCCCATGGACCCAGGGGTGACCATCCTCTAATCATAGGGTGACCATCTCCAAGAACCCAAGGGTGACTGTCCCCAAAGATCCAGAGGTGACCATCATCAAAGACCCAGGGGTGACCATCCTYTAATCATAGGGTGACCATCTCCAAGGACCCCAGGGTCACTGTCCCCGAGGACCTGGGGTGACTGTCCCTCAGGACCTCAGAGCGACCATCCCCAAACACCCCATGGTGACCATCCTCCCCTAGGTCCCACCAGCCTCATGGAGATTCTCCACCATCTCGTATAGGGTTGAGCCCCCATGGGTCACCCTCCCCCTGGCGGGACAGGGCAGTGACCGGCAGGGAGGTGACATGGGGGTGGTGACATACCTTGATGGTGGTGGTGGCCAACATGCCCTCGGCGGGGTTCAGCGGCACGCGGATCTGGTAGATCACATGGCGCTTGAGGGGAAAGTCCTGCACCATGAGGGTGGCCTCGGCGGGGGCGGTCAACCCTGGTGCCTCCAGCACCACCCGCTCCTCCGTCTCCAGCCGCAGCACCGCCGGTGTCACCATTGTCACCCTGGGGACACCGGCCGTCATGGGAGGCTGTCACAGGGTCCCCCGGAGCACCCTGGGGACCACACAGCACCCAGAACCGCCCCCCCCAATCTGTCCCCACAGCACCCTAGGGACCCCCTGATCTGTCCCCCACAGCACCCAGCACTCTGGGGACCCTATGGCACCCAGCACCCTGGGGACCCTACAGCACCCAGGGACCCCCCTGATCTGCCCCATGGGCCTGAAGCAACCCCAAATCCCCCGTTGCACCCCAATATCCCCCCATTGCATCCCAATATCCCCCCCCCTGCCCTCCAGCACCCACCCCTGGGGGGGTCCTGGAAAGGGGGCTCCCATCTGGGGTGGGTGTCCTGGTCAGGGGGCTCCTGGGTAGGTTGGGGGTCCCTGGCAGGGGGGTCCCAATTGGGATGGGGGTCACAGACAGGGGGGTCCTGATTTAGGGGGTCCCAGATATGGGGGTCTCCTTCAGGGTGGGGGGTCCTGGCCATGGTGGGGTTCAATCTAGGGTGGGGGGTCCTGGCCATGGGTGGGTCTACCACGGGGGTTCCATCTGGGGCAGGGGGTCTTGGTTGGGGAGGGGGTCCCAGCCATTGTGGTCCCAGCCAGCCAGGGGGGTCCTATGAGTGGGGATCCCATGGGTAAGGGGATCTCAGGGTGCAGGGATCCCATGGGTGGGGTGGGGGGTGTCCCAGAAGAGGGGGTCCAATGGGTGGGTGGGGTCCCATGGGCGCATGGGGGATCCCAAGGTGGATCCCAAGGTGTGGGGGGTCCCAGAAAAGGGGGTCCATTTGGGTGGGTAGGATCCCATGGGAGGGATCCGGGTGGGGAGGGTCCCATGGGTGGGGGGGGTCCCATGGGTGGGGGGGTCCCCATGACTCACATTTGGGCGTGGGTGGGGGCCGCATGCAGCAGCAGAAGGCCGAGGAGGAGGGGCAGCACCGGAGCCCCCATGGCTGTAGCGGGGGACGAGGACGGGAGATCCCGGGGGGGTCCCTTTATGGTGGCGCCACTGGTTAATGGGTAACCAGCACCCGGACGCCTGGGTCCACCCATGCCAACGAGGGCCGGGTGCCTGGGTCCACCCATATACAAAGAGGGGGGGCCCGGACACCCTGGGTCCACCTGGATGGGAGTTAGGAAGGGTCTGCCCCAGACCCCTGGGTCCACCCATGCCAAGGGAGTCTGGGACCCACTGAGGGGTGTGKGGGGGGGTTTCCCAGATCCTTGGATCCACCTGAATGGGGGCTGGGAACCACAGGACCCCTGGGTCCACCTACGTGGGGGTGTGGGAGGGGCTGCCCGGACGCCTGGGTCCTTCCTCATTTCGGGGAAGGAGGCTGGCAGGGGGCCATGGGGAGTTGTGACACCGCATGGAGGGGGCGGGGAGGGACACCAGAGGGGGGGATGCGACGGGGAATGGGGGGACACCAGGGGACACGCACGACCCTCCTGGGTTGTGAGGTGGGGGTAGGTAGGACCTGGACACTTGGGTCCCCTCCTGGACCCCCAATACCTGGGTCTGCTTCTGGATCCTTGGCAGGACCTGGACGCCTGGGTCCCCTCCTGGACCCCCGACACCTGGGTCCCCTCCTGGACCCCCAATACCTGGGTCCCCTTCTGGACCCGTGGTAGGACCCAGACACCTGGGTCCCCTCCTGGACCCTTGGCAGGACCCAGATGCCTGGGTCCCCTCCTGGACCCTTGGCAGGACCCAGACACCTGGGTCCCCTCCTGGACCCCCAACACCTGGGTCCCCTCCTGGACCCTTGGCAGGACCCAGACGCCTGGGTCCCCCCCTGGACCCCCGACACCTGGGTCCCCTTCTGGACCCGTGGTAGGACCCAGACACCTGGGTCCCCTCCTGGACCCTTGGCAGGACCCAGATGCCTGGGTCCCCTCCTGGACCCTTGGCAGGACCCAGACACCTGGGTCCCCTCCTGGACCCTTGGCAGGACCCAGACACCTGGGTCCCCCCTGAGACCCAGATGCCTTGTTCCCCCCTGAGACCCCAGACAGGTCCCGGGTGCCTGGGTCCCTCATGGGACCCATTGGGTCACCATGCCTGGATGTCTGGGTCCCTCATGGGACCCTTGGTGTGGGTGCAGGCCCCGGATGCCTGGGTCCCCCCACAGGCCCCCCGTTCCCCCCACAACCACTGCAGGCCGTGACTGCAGGGGGGCCCCCCGGGGGCGGTAGCTCCTCCCCGGCTGCAGGCACCGGGGCGGGAAGGACCCCGGCATCCGGGCACCGCGTYGACGTTCCCATTGGGCCCCGCGGCACCCCGGGGCGCAGGCGCGGCACCGCTGGCTTCCGGCACCCTTGCGAACCCCCAGGCCCCGCCGGGCCCCACCGCCACTGCTGCCCATACCGGGTGGTCCCCGAGGCCGCCGGACCCTCCCCAGACGTGGGTGCACCAGGGGGAAGGAGCCCATCGGCACCCAGTCTTCTCCAGGTGTGGCGGCAGCGGTGGGAAGGAGACCGACGCCGGCCGCTTCTCACTGCCGGCAGCTGCGCCGCGGGGCCCCATTGCCACCGGCTCCTCCCCAGACGTGGTGGTTCTTGGGGGGGAAGGACCCCCCTTGCTGCGGAAGCCTCCCCAGAAGTGGTCAAAGACTCATCTCCATTGGCTCCTCACCAGAAGTCATCCCACCAGGGCCTCACCTCCGTGGGTTCCTCACCGGACGTAGTCCCACCAAGGCCTCACCTCTGTCAGAACCTCACCAGAAGTGGTTGCCCTGAAGGACCTCATCTTCTGCTTCTCCTCCCCAGAAGTGGTCCCACCAAGACCCATCTCCATCAGCTACTCCTCAGACAACATCTCACCAGGGCCTCATCTCCATCAGCTCCTCACCAGAAGTGATCCCACCAGGGCCTCATCTCCATCGGCTCTTCCCCAGAAGTGCTTGCACTGCAGGACCTCATCTTCTGCTGCTCCCCTCCAGACGCCGGCCCATCAGGACCCCATCTCCATCTGCTCCTCCCCAGAAGTGGTCCCACCAAGACCCCATCTCCATCAGCTCCTCCCCAGAAGTGGTCCCACCAAGACCCCATCTCCATCAGCTCCTCCCCAGAAGTGGTCCCACCAAGACCCCATCTCCATCAGCTCCTCCCCAGAAGTGGTCCCACCAAGACCCCATCTCCATCAGCTCCTCCCCAGAAGTGGTCCCACCAAGACCCCATCTCCATCAGCTCCTCCCCAGAAGTCGTCCCACCAAGACCCATCTCCATCGGCTCCTACCTAGACACCATCCCACCAGGACGCCATCGCTGTTGTCTCCCCCAATCAGCAGGCGCCATGGAGGCGTGGAGGCAATGCGCCCGCTGGCTGGTGGCGGCGCGGGTGCTGCCCGCGGGGCATCGGGCGAGCAGTCCTGGGGGGCAGGTGTGGGACCTGGCACAGGCGCTACGGGATGGGGTGCTGCTCTGCCACCTCCTCAACGCCCTCCTGCCTCGTGCCGTGCCCCCCCGCGACATCTGTCCCCGTCCCCAGATGTCACAGGTGCGACTGGGAGCAAATACCTACTGGAGGGGTGGAACTGCCCCAGGGTGGGGTAACTGGGGGGGGGGGTAATTGCCCCAGAAAGGGCTACGGGGGTGGTGGTTCCAGAGGGGATGATGGTGACAGTGACAATGACAGGGCTGGTGTGAATGAGGGTGATGGTAATGGGGTGATGGCGATGATGACGGGGACAATGGTGGTGATGGTGACAGTGGGGGTGATGATGATGGTGGTGATGCTGGTGCCAATGGGGATGACGATGACGGTGACGATAGGGTTGATGGTGACAAMGACAGATGGTGAAAATGGGGGTGATGGTGATGGTACCAGTTGACAACGGTGTTGACAATGGGCATAATAATGATGGTGATGGTGACGTTGATGGGGGTGACAGTGATGGTGACAGTGATGACTGATGTTGGTGATGATGGGGGTGACTGTGTTGGTGTCAATGGGCAAGATGTTGATGGTGACAGTGACCATGGGGGTGACGACGACCATGACCACAACAATGATGGTGGTGATGATGGTACTGGTGCCAGCGAGAATGACAGTGACAGTGACAATGATGGTGTTGGTGACAGTGACGATCATGATGATGATGGTGATGGTGCCAATGGGGGTGACAGTGACAGCGTTGGTGATGTTGATGATGGGGGTGACAGTGACGATGACAGTGTTGACAGAGATGATGGAGGTGCCAGTGTCAATGGTGGTCACAAATGGGGGAAGATGATGGGGTTGATGGTGCTGATGGGGATGACAGTGGTGGTGACAATGATGGTGATGGTGACAATGGGGGTGCTGTTGGGGGTGCTGGTGATGGTGATGGTGACGGCGACACGGTGTCACCACAGTTCCTGTGCCTGAGGAACATCCGCACCTTCCTGACCGCCTGCGCCGACAAGTTCGGGCTCCCGAAGCACCGGCTCTTCGGTGCCTTTGACCTCTTCGACGTCCAGGACTTTGGCAAGGTGGGACCCAAGCGTCAAGGTCAGACCTGGGGGGACGCAGGCATCTGGCTCCTGCCCCTCCCCCCTTAATGTCCCCTGTCTGTCCCCAGGTGATTGACACCCTCTCAACGCTCTCCTGGACCCCTATCGCCCAGAGCAAAGGCTTCACGTGAGTGCAGGGGACCCAGGTATCCGGTCCCCGAGGGACCCAGGTGTCCGGTCCCCGAGGGACTCAGGCATCCGGGCTGTGTCCCCCTCACCAGGCCCTTCCCTACTGAGGACTGCGTTGGGGACGATGACATCTACAGCGGCCTCTCTGACCTCATCGAGTGAGTGGGGCAGGTTGGGGGATGGTAGGGAGGTACTGGGGAGGGGTTAGGGAGTACCAGGGGGCATTAAGGGGGGCACTAGGGGGTTATTGGGGGGTATTGGGGGATATTAGAGAGGTATTAAGGGTCATTAGGGGGGTATTTAGGGGGGTATTGGGAAGTACTGGGCGGGGGTTAGGGGGTGCTAGGGGGCATTGGGGGGTACTAGGGAAGTATTGGGGGGTAATGGGGGCATAGAGGGCATTAGGGGAGTATTGGGGGGTATTAGGGGGGTATTAAGAGCCATTAGGGGGGTATTAAGGGGTATCGGGGGGGTACCAGGGTTATTAGGGGAGATTAAACAAGCTCCTGGATGCGTAAGGGGTTCATAAGGGGTATCAAGGGACATTTGGGGGTATTAGAGGGGTACCAGGGGGTATTGGGGTATTAGAGGGGTACCAGAGGGTATTGGGGGGCAATAGAGGGGTATTAGGGGGCATTATAAGTGAATTGGGGGTATTATAGAGGTTCGAGGGGCGTTAGAAGGGCCCCAGGGGGTATTGGGGGGCAATAGAGGGGTATCAAGGGTATTAGAGGGGTATCTGGAGGTACTAAGGGGGTAGTAGAGGGGGATTGGAGGTACTTAAGGGGTACCAGGGGGTATTAGGATATCAGGGGAGTACCAGGGGGTTTGGGGGTGTATTAGAGGGGTATTGGGAGGCATTAGGAGGTATTAGCAGGGTATTAGGGGGTATTAGCGGGTATTAAAGGCATATCAGGGGTATTGGGGGGCATTAGAGGAACACCAGGGGGTATTTGGGAGGATCTGGGGGGGGATTCGGGGTGCAGGAGGGTACTGGGCTGTCCCCCACACAGTGACACGGCAGAGGAGGACGATGACCTCTACGACTGCGTCGAGGCCGAAGGGGACGATGGCGATGACATCTACGAGGACCTGATGCGGGTGGAGCCCCCCCCGGCTATGGTGGGTCCCCCCCCCGGACACCTGGGTCCCCCCAGGATGCCTGGGTCCCCCCCCAGACGCCTGGGTCCCACTGTCTCGGCAGAAGGTGGAGGTGGACCGGAGGCTCTGCTGCATCCAGGAGTTGAGACAGACGGAGGAGAGGTACACCGAGACCCTCGAGTCCATCTGCCAGGTGG
>JAYKAV010000535.1:50045-81121 GCA_035582835.1 Phoebastria nigripes
AAAGTTTGTTCTTTGTTTTTTTTTTTTTTTAATTTTTTTAGGGATTTGCACGTCATTAATAGGCAAAAAATGGGAGTGTGGAGCCTCCGGATCCCCCCAGAGCTGCGTGAGTTCATCCAGTTCCCAGGCAGGAATTTTGAAATGTACTTTTTTTTTTTTTTTTTAATGGGCGCATTGAAAATTGTCTGGAAACAGGAAAAAATAACGTTGAAGTCAGCAATTCCAGGACTTTTCGCAAATCCAGTGGTTGGAGTGGGAGCATCTGTCGTCGTTCCAGATGCCGTCGGGCCCGATGCTGCCGCAGTCCTTCTGGTCCTTGTCTTTGTTCTCCTTCCATGTGTTCCAGTAGCTGGAGAAAGAAGGAGGAAAAGAAGGAGAAAAAGGAAAAGAGAAAATAATAAAGAAATAAAAACGAGCCCCACGGCAGCGGAGCTCTCTCAGGAAGAGGTAAAATTTGTATTTCGAGGGAAGGAGATGACTAAAAAGCTCTTTTTTTTTGTATTTTTACCACCAGCAAGAAAACGCTCTGATAATACCATTTTTTGCCAATGTAAGCCCTTTGACTTATGTAAAACTACCAAAAACCAAAGTTTCGGTAGGTCAACTTCACCTTTTTCCACTTATTTTTCTGATTATTTTCCGGTTTTGGGGAATCCCCAGAGGGAATTTTTTACCTAATACTTATATGATCGCCATTAGTCCAGACCCAGGTGCCTTCCTCCAGCTGATCCGTCACTCCCAGCCAGTACGTGCTGCTGCTGTTAATATTGTCCTTCAGGAAGTTCTAGAAAAGCAGAATTGGTTAAAACAGCCCCAAAACAATAATTCCGGTGGACTACGAAGCATCTCGAGGCTTTTGGCAATTAAGGGTCATCGCCGTGATATCTGAGCAGTGTTTTTTGGTAAATAGTGAACAATTTGGGTGTATTAAAGCGAAGTGCGTACACAGCACTCTGGAAAGGAAATGTTGACCTTTTTTTGCTCCATTTTTAGCACTTTTTCCTAAAAACAGGAAGTCATAGTTGACTGAACTCGGCTTGGCCATCAGCACTTCTCTCCACCTCCAAATAACTCTGAGCCCGATGGCCAATCTTGGCTAATTTGAGCCCCCAAAAAAAGAGGTTTTAGAGTTCCTGTGTTTGCCAGAGTAGGAATTCTCCAAGAAAATGGGTATTTTGGGCACCATGTAAGCCAAGAAACTGGTTATTTTTCACTYGCAAGCGTCCGACTGACCTGCTCCAGATCCGAGTTGATGACGACCAGGTGAGCGCCTTGGTCGGCACAGATCTCCTTCGCATCCGACCAGCTCATCGTCTCCGTCGAGAAGGAGTAGCAGCTTTTCTCAAAGATCTTCCAGCCGGCCGAGCACTTCTTGTTGTCCAGGACGGATCTGCAGATYAGCGCTGGAAGGACGAGAAATGCCCCCAAAACCAGGCAAAAAATCAGTTTTTCTCTGCCRGGGAAACCTCCACGGCTTCCCCGGCAGGGTGACATCTCAAAATTGGCATTAATCACCCAAATTTTCCATCCCGAAGACCACTGTGGTGTTTCTGGGCTAAAACCAGGAGGTTTCTCTCCTGGTGCACAACGATGAGAGACCATCAAGATGGAGACCGTGGCTTTACCTGTGATGTCCTGCAATTCCTCGTAGTATTTGTGCATCCCGCTCCGCATCCGCGTCTGTTCCTGTTGCGTCTCCGACAGCCCCTGCCGCACTGGGGAGCGCAGCGGGGTGAGCAACCGCCGCCAGCCCTGTCTCCCCCCTCTGCTTTTTCCTGCTTCCCCCCTTTGGTTTACCCAAATCTGGAGCTCTTTCCCCCAGGATTTATTACTTTTCCACATGTAGAAATCTCAATCAGGGCTGCAAAAGCTCTTACATCGCCGGCTGCCAGCTTTGCTGCGTGTTTTTTTCTCTTTGGGTGACATTTTGCTGCAATATCACCCGTAATATAATTTAATTAATCACACATTTTGCAGCAGTTAAAGATTTGGCCCATTATATTTGACTTTTGCAGAATTTTCTGTAGGATTTACGTCCTTCCCTTCCCTTAACCTTTAACAGAGATAATGGGGTGGATTTTCCCCCCAGTAAGATCCTAATCAGGATAAATCCTGTGATATCCCAAGGGCTGATTTGCTCCTAGTTGCACCCTTTTGAGGCTAATTCCTTCAGGATTGGGGCATGAGCTCAGTCAGTGTCCGATCTACACCATTACCCCGGTGTAATTCCCAGTGGAAATCAGAAACAAGTCAGTCGAAGTCGGYGTTGCTTCACTAAGAGACGGAGCAGAACCAGGAGCCACTCGAAAAGACAATTCAATTTTTCCTTAATTTACAMCAAAAGGCAAAAATGGTGCCAGAAAAGAGCCAAACACCAAAAAATCAGTGTCGCCCAACCGCCGTTAAACTTCACCGTGGGGATGTGAGTCCGAGGACCTACCGGTGGCTTGATACTCCGAGTAGTTCGACTTTAAGAGCTTTAACTCCGCCATGATTTCCATCTCTGAAATGAAAATGAAAGAAAAACCATGGCTGGATCATACCGAGGAATCGCGAGTGGCGTCCAAATTTGCCCAATTTATGGCTTTTTTGGGCCAAGTGAGGAATTCCAGAGCAGATTCTAAATATGCCCAATTTATGGCTTTTTTTTGGGCCGAGTGCGGAATTCCAGAATGGATTTACTCTGGATTTACACCCTGTAGCAAATGGGGAGTGCTGCTAGCGCAGGCAGAAGGAGGCAGCACCCAGATGCAGCGCACTGGGAGCAATTTGGTGATAAAACCCTAAAATTCACATACCGAGGTGGAATTAAAACCAAATTGTCACGACGGACGGGCTTTAGCTGCGGTTTCCATGTGGACGGACGCTTAAAGCATCGTGGGCACAAGCCATGTGTTATTTTTAACAGTGAAAATTCTTTTTTTTTGGGGTATTTCACCAAACCAGCTGCTTCCTGACCTGGTGGGGACCCTTCCGGGGACACTTACGCTTCACCATGGCCAGCGCGAAGAACAGTACCCACGCAACAAAGCTCAGCGCTACCAGGACGTAGAGGACGGCCACCGACGTCATCCTGCGGCTCTGTCCCCTGCCACCTCTGGGCTGCGGGTCACCTGCGGAGAGCAACGTGGAAGAAATCAGGGAAGAATCCCAGCTTCCCAGGTCTGGATCCAGCCGAGGCCTCCGCCGCGGGATAGCAGCATCGGTCGAGAGCGACTCACGCTTTTGGGAAGGATTTGGAGATGCCGGTTTCCCTGCCAAGATGTAAACCCCTGTTGGGAGGAAGGAAAGAGTCACTGGGGGATGTTTTTGGGGCATTTTAGGGCCAAATCTTGCCCCACGGAGGTCCTTGACCGCACAGGTGATGCAGGGAGAGGAGGTGGGTGCTACCTGTGCCTCCTTTGCTCTTCTGGCTCTGCAGATCATCAGCCACTGGCAGCCTGTGGCCACGATCCGATTCCGACAGGGACACGTCATCATAATCATCCTCAAAGCTGTCTGGGGACGCTATGCAAGAGGAAAAAAAAAAACACAGGTGAAAATGGGGTTTTTACACCAACTGGGAATCGCAGCCGTTAGCGATCAGCTCAATCCTTCAGAAAGCATGAAAAATCATAGAATTATAGAATGGTTTGGGTTGGAAGGGACCTTAAAGCTCATCTCGTTCCCTGCCAYGGGCAGGGACATCTTCCACCAGACCAGGTTGCTCAAAGCCCCGTCCAACCTGGCCTTAAACATTTCCAGGGAGGGAGGCAATGCAATTTCTTTTCCCATTTAGTAAATCCACAGCACCTCCGGCAAGGTTTTTATACCCTTTTCTCAATATATATTGATTTTATCATTTTTATAGAGTTTTATAACGTCCCTCCGCTCTTTCAGAGTCRGGTTCTCCCCTCGGCTGCAAATCTAAGCAATTCTGATGAAGTTTGAAGCTCTCTGCGGCGGGAGGGGATGAATTTGAGCCTGTGAAGGTGCAAACGCCGGCTCCGTGAGTGAGGATGGAGCCATAAATTCCCTCTCAATCCCCCCAGCGTGGACTTTCAGGATGTTTTGGGGGCAATTTGATCTCGTTTGACAGAAGGAACCAAATTCGGAGAGAAATGCCGCGTATAGCGAGACACATTTGACTAACCGAGCTGAAAATAAAGCCCAGTTCGGCCTCGGAGAGGCACCTCAGGGAGTTCTGCTTTCCATCCGCGCTACAAAAAAGCCTGAAAAGGTGAAAAAATGATGACTTACCCGGTCTGAAGTCACCCACGGGTGTCATTTTCCCAGTGACGGAGTAAATTCCTGCCAAAAAAAAGAAAAGGTAAAGAGCGTTGCGGATAAGGGGAGGATCCTCAAAACCACCACTAAGCACTTCTTCTAATCCCGTCACCACCGGCGAGGAAGTTGCCAATGCTTTTTTTTTTTTTTTTTTTTAAGGCCCAGCGTGGAGTTTAGACCTGAAATTGGGGCCAAACCTGGAGATTTAGGGGCACCTGAGCACAGAGCGGGACCCGCACGACTCTTGAGAGCACCCCAAAGGCGTTTCGCCCTGCTCCGTACGACAGCGGTACCCCGCCGGCGTATTTGGACACTGCCGCGCTTTGCCGAGACAACCGCCGGCCCCGAAAACACACGCCAAGGACACGCCAAGGACACGGAGAGGGAGGGTCTCCTCAATTTTACCTGCTTGTCTCACCAGCCGCTTGGTGGGCGCCGGCGGGGGACCCAACCAGTTGCCGTAGGTCTCCTGCCGGGCCATGCTTTGCCGGGGAGAGTAGCCGCGCAGGCGCCTGGCGGGGAGCTAAACCCCTCGGCACGCACCCCGGCACACCCCTCGCCGCCTCCGGCACCCCATTTTGGCCGGCGGTTTGGCCCTGAGGTTTCAGTTCCCTCTCCGTGCCGGGGCGGCAGTGACATGCAAATGGGTGGTGAAAGAAGCATGAGACTGCGCTCTTCCCTCCGCAAAAATACGCCTTTTCGGTGGACCATGGGATTTGGTGAATTTGGGGATGACAGGTTTGGTTTTGGGGAAGAAACGGTGACGCCGCAGGAGCTCTGCCGCCAGCGGGAATTTGAAGGCAGCTCCCACATGGGTTTGAGGGTTTTTTTAGGGATTATAGATAAAACCACCACGGTGGCACCTACGGGTGTTAAACACCGCGCCGGTGAAATCCCAAGTCTTCCAGCGGAGCCACTGCCCACGCCAGGAGGGGAATCCGGCAGCGCGGCCTTTCGTCAAAACAGGCGTCGCGCTTCAGCACCCACGAGTTGGGGATTTGCATACACGCCCAGAAAACACGCTCACACCTCGTCTTCGCCGGTCTCTCTTCCCTTTTTGGGGTTTTTTTTACCTAAACCCTGGGAAAAAAGGTGCGTACTGACTCTCCTCAGCACCGCATCGGCTCGATTTACGTGAGTTTTGGTTCAAATCGCAATCGAAGCACTTTATTAATTTTTTTTTTTTTTTCCTGATTAACCAGCAAGCGATACGGCGAGCCTCGGCGCAACAGGTAAACGGCTCGCAACACCCCAAAAATCTCTAAACCCACCCCCACGCACACAAAGAGTGACCCCCTCAAAATGTTTAACCCCTCCGCCACAGCGCTGTGCCCACCCGCAAGCAGCGCACCCCACTTTTGGGAAGGGGGTTACCCATTTTCAGACACCTCTTTTCCCCGGAGCTTYGTGTTTTCACCCTGCGCTTGGTTTTGCCGGGTTTTTTACTGTTTTTCCCCCATTTTTAAACCCCGGGGAGGTGAACAGGCAGCCCGGGGGAAACCGTTAGCAGCTGCGCTCGCAGATCCAGGCCTTGGCGCTGGAACAGATAATGTCGTTCCAGCGGCCGTTGGAGAAGATGGTGGCACAGTCCTCGCCGTGGTGGCCCACGTTGTTGGGTTCACCGCTGTTCCAGAACCTGGGAGGGGGGACACACTGGTTTGGGTGGAAAGCTCTCCGTTTGGGAACTTGTTGGGTTTTAGGTTTTTTGTTTGGTTTTTGGTTTTTTTTTTTTTTTTAAGTAGCGGGGAGTCAGGCGGAGAGCACACCAGCCCCGCAGCATCTCCCGGGGAGGGCAACAGCCTCCCCCCCAAAAAAACTTTCTCCCCGCATTTAACACAGCAATGCAATTTCAGTGATTTTTCCTGTTTTCCCCCTGTTTAATGCAGGAAAACGGCTCTGCTTCTATCGTGGTGTTTTTCCCAAAATCCCAAGAATGAGGAGATCCGTTAGAAATAACCCCTTTGACTCGGGGTGCGAGGTCTCGGTCGGGAACCAGCTGCGCTGGGAGGGAACCAAGCAGGCGCTGCGGCTCCTTACACATTCCCACCTGGGTTTTCAGCCCCGAAACCAAAGCAGATTTGGGGGGAAAAAGCCAAAATCTTGCCTGCAGCAGGGTGGCTCCTCTTACCTTTCCCTCCAGCTGGCATTTTCAGGTGCCGCGGCAGCACGAAACTTATTTCCGTGCTTTTTAAGCACTAAACCAGAGCAGACAGGTGTGCTAATCAGGGTGCGGTGCCTTTTTTTGAGCAAAAAAGGGGCCGAGGGAGAACAGAGCTAATTTTTTGGGGCAATTTACCCTCCGATGAGGCTAAAAACGTACGAGAGAGAGAGGGAGCGGCCGTCCACCCACTGCCAGTTGCCTTCTTTGTGCATGTCGGTCAGGCCCAGCCAGAATACCCGATTCTCCATGATGCGATTTGCCAGAAACTTCTGCAAACGGAAGGGGAAAAAAAAGAAGCATCAGGAGGGGAAGTGGAAGGTGACGGCAAAAGGATTCAGCGGCGCTGAGGCCAGCGCCAGCAGTCGGTGACATCGGGGAGCTTGTCCCTTGCAGGGGCAACTGTGACGTGCCACAAGCGTGACAAAAAATGCAACGTTTCCTGTCAGAAATGGAAAAAAGTGCTGAAATTTCTAATATCTGAAGGAAGAAGCTTTTTTCAGACCCAATGTGCTTTTTAAAAGCCGGGTTGGTGAAAGCACCCTCCAGAATGGGAGGCAGGGATCATCTAAATTGGGGTAGAAATCCTAATTTGTGCACAGTTTGGGTTATATTTCTGTAATTCATTCTAGAACTTCTAGAATTCCTATATGATTGTGAGGAGGGATCGCCGTGGAGACATGGCGCATCCACCCCAAACTCAGGTGAGCCCCTCTCGCACCCGGAGAGTCCCTTGGGGTCACACAGACCCCAGGAGGGCCAGCTGCTCCCCACGGGCTTTTCCCAAAAAATGCTTAAATCACGCTAGTTGTTTTGGGGATTGATTCATCCAATTTGGCCAAATCACTTCAGAACCAAGTGGGAACGTCAACCGGTTGCGTTTTCCCACCTCCACGGGCAGTCTTGAGTCGCCTGTGCTTAACCTCCAGCTTTCCATTTGTGGAACTGGAGTCTAATATTCCTCTAAACTCATGAAATCTGGGGCTTTTTTTTGCTTTTTATGGGATTTCTCAGCTTACGTTTTCCTGCTCGGTGTCAACGATGGCCAGATGGGCATTGAAGTTGGCGCAAGCGTCTTTAGCAGCCAGCCAGTCTTTGGTGGTGGTGGAGAAAAAATAGCAGGTTTTGGCAAACTGCTGCCATCCAGCGGGACACCTCGTGCAGAGAATTTCTGAGGGAAAACGGGGAGAAAAAAAATAAAGGAGAACGCGTGGGTGAGCGCAGAGGGACACCCGCGGGCTCAGCCCAACCACTACCCCTCACCTGAGAGGTTGCGCGTCTCTTCCAGCGCCGCGTCAAGGAGCGCCGATGCGTGGCTTTGCTCCTGCTTCACCTCCGCCAGCTGCCGCAGCACCGGCTCCAGCGCGTCCCTTTCCTCTGCCGGGGAGAGAATAAAAGGTAATTCAGCTGCTGCAAAGACCTAAAAACCCCATTTTTGTCTCCCTTCCCCTTTTCCTTTCCGTCCCAATTTACACCGTGGCTTTCACTGTGTGTTTTCCTGGTGCAAGTTACCGTTCTCTAAACTTCAGGCAGTAAAACCTCAAAGCCCTTTCATTAAATGAGCTTTTTATTGTGTTTATCAACAGGCTGAGAAAGGCTTTTTTCCTGTAATATTATAATTAATGATATCTCAAACTCATTAAGATTGGCTTTGTGCGCTCCCAGTGCACATTTTAGGAATCTTTGGAGCATCTACCCAATACCGCGTGTTTTGGGAATCGAGGAGAAGGACCGAATTTAACAATTTTCCATCAAAATCAGGCGCTCACCCAGGACGCGGAGGCGATCCGACAGCTCCTTCCCGCACTCCGCTTTGCACTGTGTCATCTTCCACCGCACATTCTCCACTTCTTGCGACACTGGAAGGAGGAAAATCTCCGCTTTTGACCCTGTCTCACCGCTGCCTGTGCCCAGTATTCAGGATTCTGCCCATATTTCCCCAAAACCGCCTTTTCCTTGGTGTACCGTTCAGAAGTCGGCTGTGAATCACCTTGAGCTCGCCAGAGAGCTGTTTATCTAAGAGGAAAATAAGAGGAGAAAACTCAGAACAAGCCCTGACCATCTCTGTCCTGATGGAAAGTGGCTTTGATTCATTTTTTTTTGCTGGGAAAAAGCACCCCAGGAAGCGCCAGGGGGAAAATCTGTGCAGGTATCAAGGGTGCAGCAGGTGCCAGGGAGCCATTTAGGGGCAAGATGTCGTACCGAGGGTGCGCTGGACCTCCGAGAGGTTGTGCCACACCATCACGTGGCTGTTCTCGCTCCGTATCCGGGCTTGTTCCAACACCTGCCAYGCCGCGGATACTGGGGGAGAGGAAGAAAGCACT
Organism: Phoebastria nigripes; assembly: GCA_035582835.1. Classification (NCBI taxonomy): domain Eukaryota; kingdom Metazoa; phylum Chordata; class Aves; order Procellariiformes; family Diomedeidae; genus Phoebastria; species Phoebastria nigripes. Next base: position 58,794 of record JAYKAV010000535.1, read on the forward strand.
CACCTTTGCTCCGGATCCGGCCCCGGAGAGCTCGCGGGCTGCAAAAGGGCTTTCAATCCTAACTTGGAGCCACGTTTTGCTCCATCCACTGGTGTTTTCCACCAAATCGCGCCCACCCTGCGCTCAGCAGCAGCGATCAGAGCAAGGGGCGCGTGGCGGACTCACCTCTCTGGAGATTCACGATGGTGAGAGCCATAAGGAGCACGAAGGTGAGGGCCAGAAGCACGTACAACAGCGCGACGGCTCTCTCCAGAGACGAGCCGAGGAGGGACAGTACTGCCAAGGTGTGAAATGGGGTGAGGTGGCCCCAAATAACTACCCCCCCAACAGATATTTTCTTAAAGAAGAGCACAAAGAGGAGAGATGCCCCCAAAACAACCTCTTGAGTGGCTCCACCACCCTGTTCTCCACGCTCAAACCTCTTTTTCCTAGATTGTGACCCAACAGAGGAACCAGGCATCAAAATTTGGCTATAACTTTGGAGAAAGACTGGTTTAAATAGCTAAAACCCTCCAGTTTCATGTTTCTGGATCCCCAAAGCCACTCCCTTGCCCCAATACCTCCTTTAGGCACTTTCCTCCGCTCTCGCTTCTCCAACTCCATCCCCTCAGCAAAATCACATTTCTCGTAGGTGCCGACGGCATCTTCGCCTTGTAACATCTCTGATCCTTTTTCTTTTGATATCGCCCTGATTTACGCGGTGGGGAAGACGTGTCATCTCATCCTGGGGGGAAGGAAATGCTTGCGTTTCATAATTCTAATTTCCTAGAAAAAAAAAATCTGCACACTCATGAGTTTTTGAAGCGGCCGATGCGCTTGGGCAGCCCCTCGCCACATGTCGCAGCCCCTTCCCTGTTGATTTTTAGAAGAATTGGTTAAAAACCACACTCTGCTTTCCTCAAACGAGGCCAACACCTGCCCGAGGAGGCGGGTTTTGGAGGCTTCATACCGAAACGGCGACTGGCGTTCTCCGAGGTGAGCACCTAAATTTTGCTTTTTTTTTTTTTTTTTTTTGGTTTGGTAGGAATTCTTTAGCATTTTTTTCAGTGTTTTTGTGATAATTTCTTGCATTTTTAATGCGAGAAACTTAGCATTGTGAAAATCCTCATTTTTTTGGGCACCATTTCCTTCGTTCCTTCTCCAGAAAATTCTTTTCGTTGCCCGAACGCCCTCAGGGCTTCAAGTCAGGCGTCCCCTGGGCTGGCTATTGCAGAAAACGAAAGTTAGCACTTATGAATAACTTCACTGTTGACCAGTTTCAGCTGAATTTCACAGAGGCACCCTGGGAAGAGCAAACACAGCCAAATGTTGAATGTCCCTCACTCCGGTTCCCCCACTCTTGGGGGCAAGCAGCTTCCTCTTTTTGTCCAATTTCCCCTTTTTTGATCCCGAATTTAGGGGAAGTCGAGGCCAAACTTCTCCCCAGGGTGGCCGCTTATGCCCTTGGGGCTCCGGCACTTTCCAAGAGGCAATGGAGTTGGTTTTGGGTCGAAACGCTGTGAGTTCGGCCCATGCGCTCTTGCAGTGGTTCCCCTCTCTGCTGCCAGCATGCGGTTTGTCCTGGTGGCATGGGAGAGGTTTAAAAAAAATCAAGGATGGCACTTTTTAAGCTGATAGAATTGAAAACTGAGATAGAAGTCAAGAGAGGACCAAAAACACCAGCTCGCACCCCTAAACCTCCCATGTCCTTGTCTGTTTAACCATTTTTAGGGGGGTTTATCTTTTTATTTTTTAAATACTGAAGCTGGAGTCATTGAAAATCCCTTTAAGCTCCCAAAAAAACCTACTTCTCAGCACTGTTAAAACTATACCCAACGCCCCCTCAGCATCCCCAGGCCCTGGGGACACCCCCAGTGTCCCACACCCCTGTCCCTGAGGACAGCAGGACTCTCAATGTCCCCATATCCCTGTCCCTGGGGAACTGGGGACTCCAGTATCCCGGCATCCCTGGGGACATTGGGCATCCCCAGTGCCCCAAGACCTGAATCCCTGGGAAAGGTGAGACCACTGTCACCCCYATTTCTGGGGAGCTGGGGTCCCTGTTGTCCCCATCCCTGGATCCCTATGGCATGGGGGGGGGCCCAGTCWCCCTGACACCACATCCCTGGGGAACTGGGGACCCCCATGGCCCCCATACCCAGGTCCCTGTGGGAATGAAGGACACCCCCCCCCCCATCACCACAATAACCCCATCTTTGGGTAACCAGAGTCCCCTCACATGCTTGTCCCWGGGGAACTGGGGACCCCCATCCCGGGTCCCCCTACCCGGGCGCCCTCCCTGAGGTAACAGAGGGTGACTCCACCCTGGACCCCTCACCACAGAGCTGCGATCAGCTACTCGACGCCCCATAGGTGGAGGCGTCTGCCTATCATCCCCCGTGAACCAATAAGAGCCGTAAATCTCCCCAGGAAGGCGGGATCAGCCACCTGCGCTGGAGGGGTGAATGCCGCCTAGTCTCTGCGCCCCCATAGGCTGCCTCACCTTCCCTTGCGCCAGTGATTGGTAGGTTGTTCTGTCAATCAAATCAAAACTCTTCAGCTGAAGAGGCGGGGCTTGTTGCCCTCTCCTGTCAGCCAGGTGCCACTCCAAGCGAGATCTGGCAGCCGATTGGCCGCTCTACCTATCCATCATCACCACCTGCGCCTGCCATTCGCCTCTCAGCAAGGCAGTGCCCACCCTCCCTCAGGGGGAAGCATCTCCTTGAATCTCATTGGAGGATGGCTTGCCCATCAACCACCGACGAGCCAGCCCATTGGCTCACCGCGCGGCAGGCGCGGTTTGTAACCAGGTCCCCCACGGCGGCTCATTCGCGGGTGGACCGCGGTGATTGGCTGTGGCGCCGCGGGGGGGCGGGCGGAGGCGGTGCGGCGATTGGCTGAGGGGCGGGGCCGCCTGTCAGTCAGTGTCTGTCAGGGCGGCGGCGGCGGCGGCGGGTGCCCCCCATGGCAGCGGCGGGGCCCGCGGCGGCCGCGGCTCCCGCTCGGCTCCAAGCGGCGGTGGCAGCGGGGGGGCGCCGCGGGCCCCCCCCTCGGAAGCAGCCGGCGGTCGCCATGGCAGCGCCTCGCAGGTAGGAGGGGTCGAGAGGGGCGCCCCGCCCCCTTGGGGGGGGGGCTCCTTCCCTCAGGAATGGGGGGTGCCCCCCCCCCCCGGGGGGGCTTTGGGGGGTGGTCGGTGGTAATCACCCCCCTGGGGGGTAATTGGGCCTAAAGCCCCCCCCCCAAGGTTGGGGGGGGATTGGGGGTAAACCCCCTCCCCCGGGTGAGAGGGTAATTGGGGGTGACCCCCCCTGGGGAGGGGGGGATTGGGGGTAAAGCCCCCCTCCAGGCTATGAGGAGGGGGTGTCTATGGGGGTAATGCTGGGGGGGGGTGTAATTTGGGGTAAATATCCCCCCCCTCACAGTCTATGGGGGGGTAATTGGGTTTGCTACCCCCCCCCCAGCTGGGTGGTAATTACGGGTACCCCCCCTTCTTTGGGGGGCATTTGGGGGTAACCCCCTCCCATACTGGGGGGGGGGGGCATTGGGATAATTTTCCCCCTGGCTATTGGGGTGGCTGGGGGTAACCCCCCAAGGATTATAGGGTAACTGGGGGATCCCCCCCCAGGCTAAGGGGGTAAATGGGGTCCCCCCCCGCTTTTGCGGGGTAATTGGGGGTTTACCCTCCCCCGGAGGAGACCACAGGGGTGCCCCCCGCTATGCTCTGTGGGGTAATTTGGGACTGTATGGGGGGGGGCATTGGGGGTGCCCCCACCACACCATGGGGGGGTATTAGGGCTGCCCCCCCCACTACAGAGGGGGACATTAGGGGGGGTCCCCCCCCATTCCCCTCCTTTATTGGGCTTCCCCCCCCCCCCCCATTGCAGCCTGCCAGGGGCTGCGCTCCTGTGTGCAAAGAGGGTGTTGTCCCTCGCTTCTTTTTCCCTTAAAATAATGAGGTTTTGGTTAAAAAAAAAATGGGGGGGGTCTGCGGCAGGTGGCTGGGTCCCCCCTATCACAACCACGGTCCCCCAAATGTCATTTATTGGGGGGGGGGGGGCGGCGGCTTTTATCACCCCCCCACCCACTCAGCCAGTGCACACCCACCCTCTCCACCAACATCCCTGTGCCCCCCATCTGTGGGGAGGGGGTTTGGGGGGGGGGTCCCCTGGGTGCCTCCCAAAACAGACAGCCCCCCCCTGCAGCCACCCAGAAGATGGAGCAACCGCGGCCGCAGCCCCCGGAGCCGCGGCTTTGTGCCGTCCCCAGCGTGCCTCTCCTTTTGGGTTCAAACCCAGGGATTTTAGCTACGCCGGAGCGACTCATGTTTCCCATCAAATTACAGTTTTTTCTCCCAAATTCACCCTCCCTTTTTGATTTTTTCCTCTTTTTTCTGATGGTTTTCCATCGATCGGGGCTTCGCTGGGGGCATTGCCGGTGGCGTTTAATACCTGCCGCCACCAGCAGCCTGGATGGGGGGGGAAAAAACCCACCCTATTTTGGTGAAAAATCCCAAAAGACACCAAACCCTCCCAGTTTTGGGCTCATTTCAACCAATTTAGGACTGCGAAAAACACAAAAATCACCACCCGAGTGGCATTTTGGGTAGTTTTTCCCCAAAAAGCCACATTTGAAAATGCAGTTTGGTGGCTGGTGCCGGGGTGGGRGGTGGTTTCCTTGCTCCGTTTTGGTGCTGAATTCAATTTTCACCTGTTTTTGGGTGGGTTTTGGTCAGTTTTAAACCCGGTGGCATTTTGGGGGGATTTTAGCTTAAAATTTGTACCTACTTCACCCCCACCAGCGACAAAACTCGCAGTGTTTAAACCCATTTTTATCCATTTTCCTCCTCTTTCCGCCAACCGTGGATATTGGTGAAGCTCGAGAATGTCCCATTGAAATATTTGTGGTTTAATAAATTTTTTTTTCCTTATCCGGCTTCTTTTGCACATTAATAATTTGGCTTTCTGGYGAATTGGTGGATTTTTGATGGTTTGTGTCCAATGGAAAGTCAGCGTCGCTACTTGATGCCTCCAAAAATCGCTGCTGAAACTGGGGGTGAATCCCTGCTTTGATGAACTTTTAAGAGGAGGCGGTGAAAGTGGCACAGAAAAAAAGTGGATACGGCTCGGAGATGCGGCAAAACTGGTGCAAAAAAGGCACAAAACGGCACTGAGAGACGCTGAGAAAACGGCATAGAAGATACTGCGAAAACGGGGTGGAAAAGGTGCAAAACGACACTGAGAGACACTGCAAAAATGGGCAGGAAAGGCATAAGACAGCGCAGAAAAGGCATAAAACACCACGGAAACGGTACAAAGCTTCATGGAAAAGCTGCGAAAATGGGTCAAAAAACCTACAAACCTGCAAATTTTAAGCGGAATGGGGGAAATTTTAACATTTTCCTCCCAAAATGCTCCGGCTTGAGGTCAGCGTCTTGACATCCTGCTGAAATTGGGCTTTTTTTACAGCGTTTTGATTGAGCGATGGTATTTTGAGGGAAAATGAGTCAATGTGACAGCGGCACGTGGGGACTTTGGGATCATGTGGGGACCTCGAGGACTCCGCAGTGCACCCGAAAAGTTATTTTTTATTAACCCGCTGTCACAAATGGGCTGAAATCGGGACCAACCAAGCCCCTTTTTGGGCCAGTTTCCTAAAAACAGAGTCTGGGCACCAGAGTGGCGTTTCCGGGACCGTTTCCACCATTTTTCCCCCCAATTTTCTCAGCGCCTTTGACAACCCCCCCTGGACTTTTTTTTTCCCTCCAAATTCAAGTGTTTTCAGCAAATTTTGATACCCATCACCCCAGAATGAGCTCTCGGCACAACAGGAACCCCTGAAGGATAGCGGCCACCATCTCCTTCCCCCCATGCTGGAAAACCAACAAGATTTCACCCAAAAAAACCCACTGAAAAAATTCAACTTGCCTTTTCTCCTCTTTTCCCATTTCCACCTGTTGTTTTCTGGGTCTAATAAACAATATTACCATCTGCCTACCTCATTTTTGGGTTGAAATCATGCATTTTGGCCATCCCATGCTCATCCACTCCTGGTTGTTGCTTTTATTTMCCCCCCTACATCAACGTGGAAATGAACATTTTCCTAAAAAGCCATTTCAGGACATTCTTGCAGCCCATTGAACTCTGGCAGGTTGTGCTGTGGCCACTGTTTGATCGGTAACTTATAATTTTGCAGCGAAGCCGCCGATGGCGCTTGCTTTTTTTTTTCATTAAAACAGTATTTTGGGTGATATCAGCCAGCAAGGTCTTGCAGGGAAATATTAATTATAGAAAATAAATTAACAGCTCTCCTGGAGACAAAGGCGCTGCTGGACAAGCCCCGTCTCGCAACGGGTGGCATGGGGCTGAATTAAATATTAGCAAGGCTTTTTTTTTTCCCCCTTTATAAAATTTCCTGCTTAGTAAGCAGATCTGTGTGATCCCGTTAACAACTGACCCGATTCTTCCCCTGAAGCTGCTCTGTTAAATTTTGCTGCTTTTGGAAAACCGTTAACCAAATGGCGTGGAATTTTCCCCATTTGCGGTATGGCTGCGCTTGCCCAGCACCCCTTCGTTGCTCTGCTCTCCTCTGAGCTCGTTTTGCTCCACCGGCCAGTTTTTCCCCCCAAAAAAGGGGTCGGAAATGTGGCTTTTTGGTTAAAACCTCCCCGATTTATAGCTYCATCTGCACAGAGAGCAAATTAAGCCCAAATCAGGTAAAACATATTCGTGGCGCATCCTTCAGGTGCTGCTGCTTTTATTTCTTTCCTCCGCTTTCTTCATCCCCTTTAGCCACAGCAGCGATGGAGGGTTCATTTTGCCAATCTTCAGCAGCATTTTTTCACCAAAAGGAGAGTTTTTCAGCCCAAAAAAGGCYAGAGCTGCCTTGAGGGATCCCAGTCCCTGCCAATCCTCCAGCAAATCCCTGCCGGAGACACTGCTTGAACCTCTCTTTTTGCAGCATTCCTCAAACTGCCGTTTTTCACCCCATTTCTGCCAGTCCGTGCAATCCCAAACTGAGACTCATTCTTCCCCAAAGAGGCATTTTTCTGTAAAACACTGCCAAAATGGGCAAACTGGGTGCTGTCAACCCCTAAAGCAAATCCACAGTGAGGACAGCTTTCTGCAAATCCTCTCTTCCCGCATTGGCCCGTTCCTTCCCAAAATGAGGGTACATTGGGCTTAATTCCAGTTTTTAGGCTAATTTAATTCAACTAATTTAGGGCAAAGATGGGATGATGTGCTTAGACCCAGCTTGACGTGAAAGCTGGGCTTAAATGGATTTGTTTTTAGGGAATTAAGTGAATGTCTCAGTGGGCTGCAAACTGAGCGATGCTCGCATCCTGTTTTCTATCAGATTAACTAAAACGGGGTTTTTTAAGAGATTTGAAGCAATGTAGTGAGGAGGAAACGATGGGGGGGGTCACATCCCGCTCATGCTAGCACTCGGCTTTCCAGGTGAGACCCCAAAATCCCCGCGGGCTCGGCGCATTGCCGGCCCCCGCCGCCATGGCGTCGCCGGCCGTCAGCCCCGACTCGTCCTCCCACGAAGCCCTCTCCTCCGTCAACTCAGCCCCGGCGTGTTCGCCCACCTCCGACTCCGAAAACCTCAGCCCCGACGAACTGGAGCTGCTGGCGAAGCTGGAGGAGCAAAATCGGTGAGTGCCGGGGGATATCCGCCCCATTCGGTCTTTTTATCGTCCTTTTTTTTCAAGCAATTCCCTTAAAATCAAAGAGACTGGACAACAATGAGCCGCATCCCGCAAGCATCACTGCAGCCGGGGTGAAAACACTCCGGTTTATTATTTTCAAGGTTATATTTTTCTCTTTGAAAGCAGCAGGGTTTGCTCGTTGAGGTGGGCAAAGGGGATTTCTGGAAGGAGGCGGCTGTTTGGAAATAATAAATAATAAACCCACCCACTTCGGTGGTGGGTTTTAAACCTGCTCTTGATGGGAAACGAGCCCTGAGGCTCACTTTGGCGAAATACTGGGCAAAAAGCTCTGTCCCTAGCATTAAACTGGTGTTAAAATCAAGCCCTGAAATACAAATTTCCTTGCAAAGCCATTTTTAAGTAAATTTACTTTTGGTGAAAACCCATTGGAAATCTGTTTTTTAAGCAAGTTCATTAAAGAAACCATCCCTGGGCAGCTGTCGGCATCTGGCCAGGGCAAATAGCCCATCCGGGTGCTGTTTTGGGGTGGTTTGGGGGAATATCTCCTCCTTTGGAGTGGTTTGGGGGGAATATCTCCTTTTTTGGAGTCATTTTGGAGGAATTTCTCCTCCTTTGGGGCATTTTGGGTGAATATCTACTCCTTTGGGGCGCTTTTGGAGGAATATCACCTTTTTTGGAGTGGTTTTGGAGGAATCTCTGCTCCTTTGGGGCATTTTGGGTGAATATCTACTCCTTTGGGGTGGTTTTGGGGGAATATCTGCTTGTTTGGGGTGGTTTGGAGGGAATCTCTCCTCTTTTAGCATGGTTTTGGGGGAATCTCTCCTCCTTTGGGTTTTTTTGGGGGGAATATCTCCTTTTTTGGGACTGTTTTGGGGGACTCTCTTCTTCTTTGTGGGTGTTTGGGGGGGTATCTCCTCCTTTGGGGCAGTTTTGGGGGAATAGCTCCTCTTTTGGAGTGGTTTTGGGGGAATATCTCCTCCTTTGGGGCAGTTTTCAGGGAATATCTCCTTCTTTGGGGCATTTTGGGGGAATATCTGCTGTTTGGGAGGAATCTCTGCTCTTTTAGCACAGTTTTGGGGGAATCTCTCCTCCTTTGGGGCTGTTTTGGGGGGGTATCTCCTTTTTGGGGACCATTTTGGGGGAATCTCTTCTCCTCGGAGGCTGTTCTGGGGGAATATCTCCTTTTTTGGGATGGTTTTGTGGGAATCTTTTCTCCTTGGGGGCTGTTTTGGGGGAATATCTCCTCTTTTCGGGCAGTTTTGGGGGCTCTCTTCTCCTTTGGGGCTTTTTTGGAGCTATCTCGGTCTCTCGCAGGCTACTGGAGGCCGACTCCAAGTCGATGCGCTCCATGAACGGCTCGCGAAGGAACAGCGGCTCCTCCTTGGTCTCCAGCTCCTCGGCCTCCTCCAACCTCAGCCACCTTGAGGAGGACACCTGGATCCTCTGGGGCCGCATYGTCAACGAGTGGGACGAGTGGCGAAAGAAGAAGGAGAAGCTGCTGAAGGTGAGGAAACTGCTTTATTTTTAATTATATTTTAACCCCGCTGCAAAAATCTGCAGCGTGATCTTCCCTGTGCCAGGACAGGACGATGTCTTCCCATCCATGAGGAGCTTCCCCATCTTTTTGAAACCCATTTTCTCAGTTTTTTGCCCTATTTTTCTGCAGGAGCTCATCCGCAAAGGGATCCCCCACCACTTCCGTGCCATCGTCTGGCAGCTGCTCTGCAGTGCCACCGACATGCCCGTCAAAAACCAATACTCGGAGCTGCTCAAGATGTCCTCTCCCTGCGAGAAGCTCATCCGACGGGATATCGCCCGCACCTACCCGGAGCACGAGTTCTTCAAGGGACAGGACAGTCTGGGCCAGGAGGTGCTCTTCAATGTCATGAAGGTAAYGTCTTTCCTCAAACGTCAACGGATCTTGGCCACAGCCCGGACACCGCTTTGGGTTTTGAAGCTGTTTTAACAGGATATTAATTTTTGAGGGGTTTGGTTTCCACCACAAACTCCTGGAACCATCACTTCTTGCAGCGTGACAGCCCTTTCCTCGCAAAGGGACCTCATTTCCCATCCGTCCCAGACCTCATTTTTCCTGTTGAGTTTTATTCTGAATTAAGAAACGGATAGTTGAGTCTTTTGGGGTCTAAACTCAAGTTTGCAGCAACATCGTGTTCACAGGAGGTTGTCAACCAAAAAAAAGCTATTTTCTGTGGTCAAGGCTTCCCTCCACCGTTGCCCTCCCACAGCAAGCAGGGATGGTGGCCCGGCCAATCCCCCTGCTCACACATATATTTATTTTGAATTTTTTTCCTCCTTCCAGGCCTATTCGCTGGTGGACCGGGAGGTCGGATACTGCCAGGGTAGCGCCTTCATTGTGGGACTGCTGCTCATGCAGGTTTGTGCCAGCCCTGGGGTGAGGAGAAGCTGCCAATGGGTTTTTAACACCCTACGGAGATGTGGTAGAATGGGGTTGGGGAATAGGAGCCTTTTTCTTGATCCTCAGGAACAAAATGGGCTCATTCCCACCATCCCACTTACTCCTGATAGGTTTAAAATCCCCCATTCACATTCCCCTTCACCCAGGGAGGGCTCCCAGCACGTCCTGTCCCATCCCATCCCGTCACCTGGTGGGAAGAGGCTCTGCGTCCAGAGCTGCCAGCAGAGGTTTAAGGGGGAATTTGTGTCCCTTTGGGTCTCCAGATGCCCGAGGAAGAGGCCTTCTGCGTGTTCGTGAGGTTGATGCAGGAATACCGCTTACGGGAGCTCTTCAAACCCAGCATGGCCGAGCTGGGGCTCTGCATCTACCAATTTGAGTACATGCTGCAGGTAAGTGCTGCCCAATGCCCCCCAAAACGCTCGGGGTGGTGGAACTGGCGGGTGGAGCCAGGGAACGAGGACAGGGAGAGGTAGGAGTGAGGTGGCAGCTCTTGGGAGAAATGGGTTCCTCCAGCGGAGTTTGTGTCCAGCAACACAGATCCTGGGGACATCTATGAGACACCCTGAGGACCGTCCATGATTTCTCAAGGGGGACATCAGTGAGACCCCAAGGACATCCACAAGACACCCTGGGGGCATCCATGAGACCCCAGGGCACCTCCATGAGATGCCTCAGGGACCACCCGTGAGACCCTGGGGACCATCTGTGAGACACCCAAAGGGACCGTCCATGAGACACCCCAGGGACCATCCACGAGATGCCCTGAGGGCCATCCATGAGACCCTGGGGACCATCCACAAGCCCTCCCCCAGAGGACCTTCCATGAGACCCCTCAGGGACCTCCACAAGACCTCATGGAACTGTTCAAACCTCAGCAGCCATGAATGACCCCTAAAAACATCCACCATTCCCCGTTTCTCTTCATTTCCTCCATTGCTTACATGCAGGAGCAGCTGCCAGAGCTGAACATCCACTTCCGCTCGCAGAGCTTCCTCACCTCCATGTACGCCTCGTCCTGGTTCCTCACCCTCTTCCTCACCACCTTCCCTCTTCCCGTGGCCACGCGCGTCTTCGACATCTTCATGTACGAGGTAACGGGGCCACGGCCAACACCATAAATCACAAAGGGACTGCAACCACGTTTTCCACTTGGATGTGGAAACGTTCTCCCCACACCACCTGGTCTGGTTTTGGGGAGAAAAACCCCAAACCCCGGGTGGGAAAGGCGATGGCGTGGGGTCAAGCGTGGATCCTTCACACAGGGGCTGGAGATTGTCTTCCGTGTGGGGATGGCACTGCTGCAGTTCAACCAGGCGGAGCTCGTCCAGCTCGACATGGAGGGCATGTCCCAGGTACGTGCCGGTGGCTTTTGGGATGGATTTAGCCCACAGGACATGTTTTGGGGTTGATTTGTCCAACAGGATGTGTTTTGGGACAGATTTGTCCAATGGGATGTGTTTTGGGGCGGATTTGGGCAACAGGACATATTTTGGGGTGGATTTGTCCAACAGGACATGTTTTGGGACAGACTTGTCCAAGGGGATGTATTTTGGGGCAGATTTGTCCAAGGGGACATAGTTTGGGGCAGATTTAGCCCCACATTTAGTATTTTCAGGCAGGTTTCTCCCAGCTGGAGGTGTTTGGGGACCAGTTTATGCAACAGGCCATATTTTGTGGTGGATATGTGCAATGGGCTGTATTTTAGGTTTACATGATGGGCCATATTTCGGGGCTGGTTTATGCAATAAGTTGTATTTTGGGGTGAATTTATGCAACGAGGGTGTGTTTTGGGGCAGATTTATCCAACAGACCCTATTTTGGGGCTGGTTTTACCCAACGGGCCCTACTTTGGGGATGGTTTACGCAATGGCCTGTATTTTGGGGCCGTGTTTCATGACTGGTTTCCGCACCCGCAGTACTTCCAGAAGGTGATCCCACACCAGTTCGACAGTTGCCCCGACAAGCTAATCCTCAGGGCCTTCCAGGTCAAGTACAACCCCAAGAAGATGAAGAGGTGAGACGGGGAGATGGGTTCCTGCAGCCGTGGGGGGCAGGGCCAGGGGGTCTGGTCCCCGTCCTCGTGTCCCAGCCTGTCGCCATGTCCCRAGCAGGCTGGAGAAGGAGTACGCTGCCATCAAGAACAAAGAGATGGAGGAGCAGATCGAGATCAAGGTGAGACAGGTCAAGTGTTAGCATCCTGGGGCCACTTGAGCCMTCCTTATGGCCACTTGGCCCATCCCCAGGGCCAGTTGAGCCCTCCTAGCATGGTGTAGCCCATCCCTGGGGCCATCTAAGCCATCCTGGAGCCACTTTGGCCCATCCCAGGGKCACTTGACCCATTCCCAGAGCCACTTGAACCATCCTGGGATGGCTTAGCCCRTCCCCAGGRCCATTTAAGCCATCCCAGGGCCACTTTGACTTATCCCTGGGGTCACTTTGAGCCATCCTGGGGCCACTTGAGCCACCTCAGGGTGGCTTAGCCTCTCCCTGGAGCCACTTGACCCGTGCCTAGGGTCACTTGAGCCATCCTGGGATGGCTTAGCCCATCCCCAGGCCCACTTGAGCCATCCTGGATAACTTCACCCATCCCCAGGGCCATCTAAGCCATCCTGGGATCGCTTTGACCCATCCCATGGCCATTTAAGCTGTCCCCAGGGCCACTTAGCCCATCCTGGGTACCATTTAGCCTGTCCCCAGCACCTTTTGAGCTATCCTTGGGGCCACTGAGACCTCCTGGGGCAGCTTAGCCTGTCCCCAGGGCCATTTAAGCCATCCTGGGGCCACTTGACCTGTCACAGAGCAGTTTGAGCCATCCCAGGGCTACTTTYACCCATCCTTGGGAATGTTTAGCCTATCCCTGGGGCCATTTGAGCCATCTCCAGGGCCATCTAAGCCATCCTGGGGCCACCATGACCCATCCCAGGGCCATTTAAGCTGTCCCCAAGGCCACTTAGCCTGTCCCCAGGGCCATGTAAGCCATCCCAGGGCCACTTTGTCCCATCTTCAGGGTTGTTTGAGCCATCCCAGGGCCACTTGACCCATCCCCGGGGCTGCTGGAGCCATCCGGGGACGGCTTAGCCCATCTCCGGGGCCTGGGAGAGACCCACGTCCCCCTGTCCCCGGGCTGTCCCCAGGCTCAGCGACCCCCCCGCCGGGGACATCAACCCCCTCCCTGGGGCTAATTCCTCCCGATTTTCCATCCCCCAGCGCCTCCGCACCGAGAACCGCCTGCTCAAGCAGCGCATCGAAACCCTGGAGAAGGTAAGCCCCATGGCTCGGACCCCAAAACCCCCTTGGGGGCACCCTAAAACCTCCCTGGGGGCWTCCAAACCCGCTGGGGGCACCCAAACCCCTCCGGAGCACCCAAAAAGTCCCCTGGAGCACCCCAAACTCCCCTGAGGCACCCATGCCACCACCACCCAAAGATCCCAGTACCCATGGGTGCAACCCCGCAACCTCCAGCACCCCTTTTATGGGCCACACCCCCAAAATCTCCCTTCCCAGCACCGTTTTGGTACAAAAAAAGAAGATTTAAGTCCAGCGAGCAGCTGCTTCATCATTTTTCCACACAAAGTCTCCCTCCAGGAGGTGGGAAACACTCTGTTTTAGGGCAAAACACCACCATCGCCATGTTTTCCCCCCTGGCATGGGGGAAAAAGAGCTAAAATCCATGGAAAACACCCCAAAACGGGGACCGATGATGCGCGGGAAGGTTGCCAGGTGCCTCCGCCTCTCGCTGCCTCCATCCTCTTCATTTATCTCGTTATGTCTCTCCTCTCTTTCTCTCTCTTCKCCGCCGGCGGCCGCAGGAGAGCGCGGCTCTCGCCGACAGGCTTATCCAGGTAGCGTCAAAAATAGCTATTTTTCTCTTTTCCACTGTGTTTTAACCCTTTTCTTCCCCTTTTGCTTGCCAGCCTGCCTGCGTCCAGCTCGTTTGGGGAAGATTTTGCCCTTTTTCCTGCTTTTCCGGAGGCTCCCGCGCACCTTCCCCGCTTAGGAGGATGGCGGGGGGAAGGAGGATTTGGGGGTGGTTGGTGAAGATGGGAGGTTTTGGCCCATTTTGGGGCTCGGTAGAAAGTGGGGGGCAGCACGGTGGCACCTGGGGGCAGGGTTTGGCCAAGATGGGGTAAAAGCCGCCATTTTGGTGAGTTTGACCAAAATATGTGGATTTTGAGTGGAAGGTAATGGGTCGTGGGGTGAGAGCGGCTCAGAGGGGACAAAATGGCCCTGGAGATCCCCACGGGGCTAGTGTCACCTCTTTGTCCTCAGTGTCACCTGCTGTGGGCTGGCATCACCCACCGGGGGCTGGTGTCACCCCCTTCTCCTGGTGTCACCTGATGTGGGACTGGCATCACCCCCTCATCCTCAGTGCCACACACTACAGGGCCAGTGTCACACCCCTTGTCCTCAGGGCTGGTGACATCCACCACAGGGCCAGCATCACCCCCTCATCCCTGCTGTCACCCCTTCGTCCCTGCTGTCACCCGCTGCGGGGGGCTGGCATCACCCTCTCATCCCTGGCATCACCTTGCTGTGGGGCTGGCGTCACCCCCTTGTCCCCAGTGTCGTGCCCTTGTCCCCAACCTCACCCCTTGCAGGACTGGCATCACCCCTCATCCCTGGCATCACCCCTCGTCCCCAGCATCACCCTCTTGTCCCCACCACCACCACCACACCCCTCCCAGTGACATGCTGGGGGGGGAGAACCGGGCACGCCATGCCATGGTGGTGACACGTCCCCGCTGTCCCCAGGGCCAGGTGACACGGGCACAGGAGGCGGAGGAGAACTACATCATCAAGCGGGAGCTGGCGGTGGTGAAGCAACGCTGCACCTCGGCCACCGAGAACCTGCAGCGTGCCCAGACCACCATCCGGCAGCTGCAGGACCAGCAGGTTGGTGTCCCCACACGTCCCCAAATGTCCCCAGATGTCCCCAGGCGTCTCTCATCGCCCCCACACATCCCCCTTTCAATTCACACCCCACTGCAGCCCGGATTCGGGTGCGGGTGGTGGGTGCCACTGCCATGGGAAAGCCGGGGGGGGACAGGCATTGTGCCCCGTGGGTGACACGCTGGGGACAATGGCAGGGGAACCCCCGCTTCAGCGAGGAGTTTGTCACCCACCTGGAGACGGAGCTGGAGCAGTCGCGGCTGCGGGAGAGCGAGACCCTCGGCGCCCTCAAGGAGATGCAGGATAAAGTCCTCGACATGGAGAAGGTGACGGGGACAGCTCGTGGTGTCACACTGGTGGCCTTGGGGACGGGGACAGTCCCACGTGTGGCCCTGGGGATGGGGGGGTGTCACACAAGTGGTCTTGGGGACAGGGATGGTCACACAAGGGGCTCTGGGGGGGTCCTGGACCTGGTGTCCCCTGTCCCTGGGGATCCCCAGTGCCACACAAGTGTCCCCAGGGGGTCCCCCTGTGCCTGGGGATCCCCAGTGCCACGTGTCCCTGGGGGATCCCCTGTCCCTACTGTCCCCTGTCATCTCCCCCGCAATGCCCCATGAGTGTCCCCACCTCCACCTGGCAGAGGGGGACAAGCCCCCAGTGCCACCACCCTGGGGTGTCCCTGCCAATGACCAGTGCCACCGCCCCAAGGTGTCCCCAATGACATCCAGTGCCACCTCCCTGAGATGTCCCTGCCGATGTCCAGTGCCACCGCCCTGGGATGTCCCTGCCCTGGGGTGTCCCCACCAATATCCGATGCTCCCGCCCTGGGGTGTCCCCGCCGACATCCCCCGTGTCCCTGCAGAGGAACAGCCTGCTGCCGGACGAGGACAACGTGGTGCGGCTGCAGGAGGAGCTGCAGGCGCTGGCGCTGCGTGAGGCCGAGGCTGTCAAGTCRCTGACGGAGTTGCAGCAGCAGGTGAAGGACCTCAGCGACAGCTGGCAGGTAAGGACCCAGATGCCTGGGTCCCCCCCCCCCAGACACCTGCGTCCCTCCCCAGATGTCTGGGTCCCCCCCGGGGCATCTGGGTCCCTCCCAGGATGCCTGGGTGTCCCCCGGGGCACCTGGGTTCCCTCTCAGCTACCTGGGTCCCCTCCTGGTCACCTGGGACCCTTGTCCTGATGCCTGGGTCCCCTCCTGGTCACCTGGGTCCCTTGTCCTGATGCCTGAGTCCCTTCCTGGTCATCTGGGTCCCTTGCCCAATGCCTGGGTCCCCTCCCGACTGCCTGGGTCCCCTCCTGGCCACCTGGATCCCTTGTTCCAAAATCTGGGTCCCTTCCCAGCCACCTGGGTCCTCTCCCATCTGCCTGGGTCCCCTCCTGGCCACCTGGGTCCCCTCCCTGCCACCTGCGTCCCTTGTCCCGACACCTTTGTCCCCTCCCATCCACCTGGGTCCCCACAAGGGCCACCCGGGTSCCCCCACCCACCCGGCGGGTGCCTGACGGCTGCGGGGTGCAGGCGGGCCGGGCAGGCGGACGCTGGAAGGAGTCCCCGCGGCGGAGCAATGCCAACGCGCTGCAGGAGGCCGTGGTGGCAGCGCGGCTGCGGGAGGCCCAGGCCCAGGCTGAGCTGCGGGCGCTGCGCCAGCGGGTGCTGCAGCTCGAGACGCAGGTCAGAGCCCAGTCCACATCCTGACCAGGGGCTGGGGGGCTGAACTGGGGAGTACTGGAGTCATGGGGACTGAACTGGGGGTGCTAGGGCTGGGGGTGCTGCGCCAGCTGATGCTGCAGCTCGAGACGCAGGTCAGAGCCCAGGCCACATCCTGACTAGGGTGCTGAGAGTGCTGAACTGGGGAGTACTGGGGTTTTGGGTGCTGGGTCTGGGGGTACTGGGGCCATGGGTGCTGGGGGTGTGGGTGCTGAACTGAGGGTGCTGGGGCTGTGAGTGCTGCAGCTCGAGATGCAGGTGAGAGCCCAGGCCACATCCTGACCCAGGGCTGGGGGGCTCAACTGGGAGGTATGGGGGTCATGGGTGCTGAACTGGGGCTGCTGGGGCCTAGGGGTGCTGTGCCAGCGGGTGCTGCAGCTGGAGACGCAAGTCAGAGCCTGGGCCGCATCCTGACCCGGGGCTGGGGGGGCTCAACTGGGGGTGCTGGGGTTATGGGTGCTAGACTGGGAGTGCTGGCGCAGGAGGGGCTGAACTGGAGTTGCTGGGTCCATGGGTGCTGGGTGCCTGCACCCCAGGGCCGCAGCAGACCTGCACGGGGCTGTGGGAGCTGGTAGGGGGGGGTGCCAGGGACGAGGTGGTGACAGTCCTGTCCCCTGCAGGGCCAGATCCAGCGCACGGTGCTGGGCCGGGCGGAGCAGACCTGCGCAGGGCTGCGGGAGCAGCTGCGGCTGGCAGCGGCACAGAGCAAGGGGCTGCAGGCGCAGCTCAGCGAGAGCCACCGCAAACACGCCGAGGCCCAGTGCAAGGTAGGACACTTGGGGACACCCTCGGGCCCTCCTCTGTCACCTCACTGGGGGTACCCATGGGTGCTCCCCATCCCCTCCCCTGGGATAGCCGCAGACCCTCCCTGAGGACACCCACGTCCCCTCCCCAGGGACACCCCTGTCCCCTCCCCTGGGACACCCACATCCCCTCCCCAGGGACACCGCTGTCCCCTCCCCAGGGACACCCCTGTCCCTGCCCCAGGGACACCGCTGTCCCCTCCCCTGGGACACCCCTGTCCCCTCCCTGGGGACACCCACAGCCCTTCCCGTGGGGTCACAGTGTCCCCTCTGAGAGAGCCCCATCGTCCCCTCCCAACGGGTCCCCGTGTCCCCTCCACCAGCGTCCTATCACCCCCTCCAATGGTGTCCCCATATCCCTTCCAATGGGGTTCCAATGTCCCCTCCCTTGGGGTCCCCATGTCCCCTCCAACGGGGACTCCATGTCCCCTCTCACCGGGTCCCAGTGTCCCCTCCCATGGGGTCTCCGTGTCCCCTCCGACAGTGTCCCCACATCCTCTCCAGCAGGGTCCCCACCTCCCCTCCACCGGCCTTCCGTCACCCCCAATGTCCCCTCCACCGGCCTCCCCTTGTCCTTGGGGACAGGGGGGGCTGGAGCCTCCCCTGGGGGCAGGTGGGTGACACCGGGGTGGCACTGGTGTGGCACCGGGTGACACGAGTGTCCCCAGAGCAAGGAGGAGGTGATGGCAGTGCGGCTGCGCGAGGCCGACAGCATGGCAGCCCTGGCCGAGATGCGACAGCGCGTCGCCGAGCTGGAGATCCAGGTGAGCGGGGACAAGGGGACGGGGTGGCGGGGGGGACAAGGGGGGACGGGGTGACAGGGTGACAGGGTGACAGGGGGGGAGACAGGCACCCGCTGACCCGCCCGCACCCGCAGAGGGAGGAGGGCATGATCCAGGGGCAGCTCAACCACTCGGACGCCGCCCAGTACATCCGCCAGCTCAAGGACCACATCGACGAGCTCAAGGCTGAGGTAAGGCACCCATGGGTGCTGCGGCACCCACATCCTGCGCCCACGGTTGCTGGGGGACCCATACCCTGCACCCACGGATGTGGCAGGACCTGTACCGTGCACCCATGGGTGCTGCGGGACCCGTACTCTGCACCCACGGGTGCTGCAGGACCCGTACCGTGCACCCACGGATGCTGCAGGACCTGTACCGTGCACCCACGGGTGCTGCGGGACCCGTACCGTGCACCCACGGGTGCTGCAGGACCCGTACCCTGCACCCACGGGTGCTGCAGGACCTGTACTCTGCACCCACCGGTGCTGTGGGACCCGTACCCTGCACCCATGGGTGCTATGGGACCCGTACCCTGCACCCACGGATGCTACAGGACCTGTACCCTGCACCCATGGGTGCTGCAGGACCTGTACTCTGCACCCATGGGTGCTGCAGGACCTGTACCCTGCACCCAYGGGTGCTGCGGGACCCACGTCCTGCACCCACAGGTGCTGGGGGATCTGTACCCTGTGCCTATGGGTGCTGGGAGACCCACATCCTGCACCCATAGGTGCTGTGGCACCTGTGCCTTGCATCCATGGGTGCCGCAGCACCCACCTCCAGCACCCACGGCTGTTGCAGGACCCATGTCCTGCACCCATGGGTGCTGCAGCACCTGTACCCTGCACCCACGGGTGCTGGGCGACCCACGTCCTGCACTCACGGGTGCTGGGGCACCCGCACCCTGCACCCATGGGTGCTGAGGGAGCCACGTTCTGCACCCGTGGGTGCTACAGCACCCATGTCCTGCACCCATGGGTGCTGTGGGACCTCCCATACAGGGTCTGGCACCTGTGCAATGCCCCAGGGACCCTTCCCCCGGGGGAAGGGTCCCCGATGTCCCCAAGGCCAGGACACGTTGGGGACAGTCCCCGAGCGGGGCTGCGCTGGGCGCTGGCGCCATCGGGTGACATCCCCTCGGTGCCATCGGCGATGTCCCCGTGGGGCCACGTGGCACGGGGACAGCTGGTGACAATGTTTCTCCCCCTCTCTCCTCCCTCCTCCCCTTCTCTGCTGTCCCTTGTCCCCTCCTGTCCTTTTGTCCCTTTCTCTCCCCCACCCCTCTGCCCGTCTTGTCCCCCACCCATCCGCTGGTCCTTCCCTGTCCCTTGTCCCCTTGTCCCTGTCCCCTTGTCGTCATCACTGTCCCCATCCCCTTGTCCCTGTCCCCTTGTCCGTGTCCCCTTGTCCCCCATCCCCTTCTTCCCCGTCCCATTCCCCACATGCCCTTGTCCCTGTCCCCCATCTCCTTGTCCCCTGTCCCATCCCCTGTCCCCTTTTCCCCATCTCTTTGTTCCCTGTCCCCTTATCCCATGTCCCCTCGTCACTCATCCCCTTGTCCCTTGTCCTATCACCCATCATGTTCCCATGTCCCTTGTCCCTGTCCCCTTGTCCCCCATCCCCTTGTCCCCATGTCCCYTTGTCCCCATCCTCTCGTCCCTTCACCCGTGTTCCCATGTCCCTTGTCCCTGTCCCCTCATCCCCATCCCCTTGTCCCCATCTCCTGTCCCCTTGGCCCCATCCCTGTCCCCTTATTCCCTGTCCCCTTATCCCGTGTCCCCTTGTGCCCCGTTCCCCATCCTGTCCCCTTGTCCCCCATCCCCTTGTCCCATCACCCATCATGTTCCCACGTCCCTTGTCCCTGTCTTCTTGTCCCCTTGTCCCCATCCCCTTGTCCCCGTCCCCTGTCACCTTGGCCCCATCCCTATCCCCTTGTTCCCTGTCCCCTTATCCCATGTCCCATTGTCCCCTGTGCCCCATCCTGTCCCCTTGTCCCCATCCCCTTGTCCCATCACCCATCATGTTCCCATGTCCCTTGTCCCTTGTTCCCTGTCCCTCTCCCCTTGTTCCCGTCCCCTTGTCCCCTATCCCCTTGTCCCATCACCCATTGTGTTCCCATGTCCCTTGTCCCCTGTCCCCGCAGATCCGGCTGCTGCGGGGGCCGCTGGCCTTCGGGGCGGTGGGGCTGGGGACACGCCTTGGGGACGAGGACTCGCTGGGTTCCTCCGATGAGGAGCTGCCACCCTTCGCCCTGACTCACGGGGACATCAGGGACCTCGGGGACCTCGGGGACATGGGAGACAGCAGCGACAGCGAGACCGAGGGGGCACCCACGGCACCGTGACCCACGGGAACGTCGGGGACATGGGGGACAGCAGCCACCAGCGAGACCGAGGGGGCACCCATGGCACCCTGATCCACGGGGACATTGGGGTCGTCGGGGACGTGGGGGACAAGCAACCACAGCAAGCCCAAGGGGCCACCCCAGGGACCCTGACCCATGGGGACATTGGGGATGTGGGGGACCCATGGCACCCTAGGGACACCCAGGGGACACTGAGGGATGCCCACAGCACCCAGGGGACGCTGAGGGCCCCCGGGGGACACTAGGGGACACTGAGGACACCCACGGCACCCAGGGGACACCCAGAGGACACTAAGGGACACCCACAGCACCCAGGGGACACTAAGGGCACCTGGGGGTCCTGTGGCACCCAGGGGACACTGGAGGACACTAAGGGACACCCAGGGGCCCCGCAGCACCCAGAGGACACTAAGGGGCACCCATAGCACCCAGGGGACACTAAGGGACATCCATGGCACCCCAGGGCAGGATCTGGCCGTGGGGGGGTCAAGGTCTTGGGCTGGGGCTGCCCCAGCCTCCGGCAGGGCCCTGAGCATGGCCGGATCCTGCACATGGAGGGATCCTGGGGCACCGCTGGATCCCTGAACGGCCGGATCCTGCACACAGAGGGATCCTGGGGCACTGCTGGATCCCTGAGCGGGCAGATCCTGCACACGGAGGGATCCTGGGGCACCGCTGGGTCCCTGAGCGGCCGGATCCTGCACACCCAGGGATCCTGGGGCACTGCTGGATCCCTGAGCGGGCAGATCCTGCACACGGAGGGATCCTGGGGCACCACTGGATCCCTGAACAGCTGGATCCTGGGGCACCGCTGGATCCCTGAATGGCCAGATCCTGCACACGGAGGGATCTTGGGAGACCACTGGATCCCTGAACGGATGGATCCTGCACACGGAGGGATCCTGGGGCACYGCTGGATCCCTGAACTGCTGGATCCTGCACACACAGGAATTCTGGGACACCACTGGATCCCTGAACAGCCAGATCTGGGGCACCACTGGATCCCTGAGCGGCCGGATCCTGCGCATGGAGGGACCCTGGGGCACAGCTGGATCCCTGAGCGGCCGGATCCTGCACACGGAGGGACCCTGGAGCACCACTGGATCCCTGAATGGCCAGATCCTGCACACRGAGGGATCCTGGGATGTGTTGGGACCCCCCCCAGGATGCAGCCCAAGACTGGATCCTGGACACAGCCGGACCCTGGGACACGGCCGGATCCTGGACACGGCCGGATCCTGGACCCAGTGGCCCCCTGGATGCAGTGGGACACCCCCACCCTGACACCCACCCCCCAAGGACGTGGCTGGATCCTGCGCACCCCCAGACCCCTCAGGACGCGGCCGGATCCTGTGCAAGGCGACCTCCTGGATACGGTGGGATCCCGGACAGCGGCTGGATCCTGGATCCAGCCAACAACACCCCACCCCCGAACCCTTCCAGCCCCCAGCCGGATCCTGGATATGGTGGGAGGGACCCCARTACAGCCAGCAGCGGGGCCCGATCCTGGACATTTGGGGGGGGGGAGCCCTGACATGGCCTGGCCCAGGAGAGGGCYGGATCCTGCACACACACCCCCCCCTCCTCAGCCCCCCCACCCATTGCTGTTTATACCCTGTACAGAGAAATACAGATGCTGTGGGACAACAGGACCCCAAAAAGCCTCAAATTCACCCCAAAAAAATACACTGAGAC
>JAYKAV010000536.1:0-44968 GCA_035582835.1 Phoebastria nigripes
CATAGCCGGGGTGTTTGACCCAGCTGGCCAATGGGGTATTCCATACCATGTAACGTCATGCTCAGTATAAAAACTAAGGGTGTGGGGGGGCGTGCGGGGTCCGGGGCTCTCGTTCGGTTCGGTGGGTGGTGAGCAATTGCATTGTACATCGCCTGCTTTGTATATTGTTGTTGTTGTTATCACTGTTACTATTACTGTTCTACTTTGTTTTATTTCAATTATTAAACTGTTTTTATCTCAACCTGCGAGTTTTCCTACTCGTGCCCTCCCCATTCTCTCCCCCATCCCACCAGAGCAGGGGGGTGAGCGAGCGGCTGCATGGTGTTTAGGTGCTGCCAGGGTTAAACCACGACAGTCATGTAGATGCTCACGTACCCAAGAGTCGGGCCACTAAAGAACATCAAAACAACCAGCTAGTGGATCAGGCTGCTGAGATCGAAGTGGCTCAGGTGGATCTGGACTGGCAACATAAGGGTGAATTATTTATAGCACGGTGGGCCCACAACACCTCAAGTCATCAAGGAAGAGATGCAACATATAGATGGGCTCGTGATCGAGGGGTGGACTTGACCATGGACGCTATTGCACAGGTTATCCATGAATGTGAAATATGCGCTGCAATCAAACAAGCCAAGCGGTTAAAGCCTCTCTGGTATGAAGGACAATGGCTGAAACGTAAGTATGGGGAGGCCTGCCAGATTGATTATATCACACTCCCACAAACCCACCATGGCAAGCACCATGTGCTTACAATGGTGGAAGCAACCACCGGATGGCTGGAAACATATCCCATGCCCCATGCCACCACCCGGAACACTATCCTGGGCCTTGARAASCAAGTSCTATGGCGACATGGCACCCCAGAAAGAATTGAGTCAGACAACGGGACCCATTTCCGAAACACCCTCATAGACACCTGGGCCAAAGAGCATGGCATTGAGTGGGTATATCACATCCCCTATCATGCCCCAGCCTCTGGGAAAATAGAACGATACAATGGACTGCTGAAAACTACACTGAAAGCAATGGGTGGTGGGACATTCAAGCATTGGGATACACATTTAGCAAAGCCCACCTGGTTAGTCAACACTAGGGGATCTGCCAATCGAGCTGGCCCTGCCCAATCAAAACTTTTACGTACTGTAGACGGGGATAGAGTCCCTGCAGTGCACATAAAAAATATGTTGGGGAAGACAGTCTGGGTTATTCCTGCCTCAGGCAAAGGCAAACCCATTCATGGGATTGCTTTTGCTAAAGGACCTGGATGCACTTGGTGGGTAATGCGGAAGGATGGGGAAGTCCGATGTGTACCTCAAGGGGATTTGATTTTGGGTGAGAATAGCCAATGAACTGAACTGTATGATGTTAATTGCTATATAATACTGTATGTCATCACTTCTATGGTTGCTATATGCCATATCAACGGTATTACAGTAAGAATCACCCAGATTAATGAAGAATGAACTTTGATGCAACCGAGCAAAGTGCAGCGGTGATGGAACCAGAACTGGCTTCAGGATACAACAATCCAACACCACACACCATCTCTCCTGCCCTGAAGGACAGTTATGACAGATGGAGCCCAAGGTCATGGACTAAATGAACTCAACGGACATTTTAGAGGGATGGCCCATAGACTAAGGGAATGGTATCTGTGTGTGTATATCAAAAGACAGGAAAGGTGGTGGTGATTAACTGGAATGTATTGGAAAGTGTAGGACCTGGGCATGACGTAGATGGTATAGAATAAGGGGTGGATACTGTCCTGCTTTCAGCTGGGATAGAGTTAATTTTCTTCCTAGTAGCTGGTATAGTGCTGTGTTTTGGATTTGGTATGAGAAGAATGTTGATAACACACTGATGTTTTAGTAAGTGCTAAAGTGCTAAGTAGTGCTTACACTAGTCAAGGACTTTTCAGCTTCCCATGCTCTGCCAGGTGCACAAGAAGCTGGGAGGAAGCATAGCCAGGACAGCTAACCCAAACTGGCCAAAGGGATATTCCATACCATATGATGTCATGCTCAGTATATAAACTGGGGGGAGTTGGCTGGGAAGCAGTGACCACTGCTCAGGGACTGGCTGGGCATCAGTCGGTGGGTGGTGAGTGATTGCATCACTTGTTTTTCCTGTGTTTTGTTCCCCTCTCTCTCTCTCTCGTTGTTTTCCTTTTCATTACAATTTTTTTTTTTTTTWAATTATTATTAAATTATTAAACTGTTCTTCTCTCAACCCATGAGTTTTCTTACTTTTGCTCTTCAGATTCTCTCCCCCATCCCACCGGGAGGGAGGGTGAGCGAGCGGCTGKGTGGTGCTTGGTTGCTGACTGGGGTTAAACCACGACAAAGGGATATTCTGAAACAAGGAATTCTCTGAAGAGTTTCTTGGTGACAGTAGTAGCATCTGTGTGTCTACATGGGTAGACCTCTACCCGTCCTGAGAACGTGATTATGATTACAACAATGTATTTGTAGTTACAGCATTTGAGCATCTGTATAAAATCCATTTGTAAATTTACAAAGGAACCCCATTGTTTTGGGTGTGCTGCAGCTTTGGTTTTGACCCTTCGTCTGATGTTATGGACCAAAAAAACAGGACGAGTGCTGCAGTATTGTTGTGCTCTTACAGAGAAATTTGGAGCAAACCAATCTGCTGCAGTCACCCCCCATTTGCCAGTGTGAGCCACCAGGTGGGTCACACCAGCAAGGTAAGGGAGGAGAACCTGAAGTGCAACAAGGTGGCCATCCGGGGAGTACCACAAGGAATTGAGGTGTAACTGGCAGCCCTGGCACAGCCAGAGAGCGTTTTTCTCTCCTGTAAAATAGACACTTCTGAAAGAGAAGTAGGCGGTGACTGCTCTGTGGAAAGGCTGATGAGGGCATGTTCAGGAGCATGCCGGCCAGAAAGGCACACTGTCCTTGCTGATTGATCAGTTAAGGCATTTTCTTGTGTGATATCATCATAAGGAAAAACATGAGTTTAGCATTTTACTATTGCTAAAAGAGAGGATGATAGTAATGCTAGCAGAAGAGCTTTAACATAGCAGCCTTTTCGAATAGGAGTGCCAGATGATGTTAAAATGCAGAGTTGTGTTTCAGTAGTGCACAACCCCAAAGGCATATGGGGAATTAGTATAAACAGTGGCTGATTGCCCTTGTGCAAGTACAGAGGCGTGAGTCAGGACAACAATTTCTGCAATTTGTGCCAAAGAGATGGTTGGCAATGAATAAACTTCTAGACCATTGGTGGAAGCACAGACAGCACACCCTGCAGCTGGATGCCCTGTGGAGCCATCGGGACAGGACCCATCTACAAAAAGGATTGTGTCTGGCTTCTGTAGAGGAACATCTCTGAGGTTGTGGAGGGGTGCCAGGGGTTGTTCGGTGACAGAAAGATGGTTGTGGCAGTCTCCTTCAGCAGGGGCAGGATGTAATGCTGCAGGGTTAAGGACAGAACAGCAAGAGAAATGTTGGCTGCTGACAGGAGTTGTTTTCGTTGGAAAATATGTTTGTGCAAGTTGGAAATACGCTGGGTTTTCCCTTTTAAAAGGAGGGCTGCAACAGGGTGGGGAACAGCAACAGTTAGGGGATGACCCAGGACCAGAGAATCCGTGGGTTTTTTCAATCAAAAAAACAGCAGCAGTGACTTTCTGTGATTTCTTTTGTTTGGGATTTGTTTTGTTTTTTCTGTTGGATGTCTTTTCATACCAGTTGAAAAAGACATCCCATTAGAGCTGGGCACCAGGTTGCCTGAGTATTTATACTATTAAACATATCAGTAAGGGAGCCAGACTTTCAAAAATGAATGCCTTATAAAAGTTATATTAAAAAAAAGGAGTACACGTTACTTCTCAGTTGGTAGCTATGAGAAGTGTTGGGATTGCAGTCCTGGAGAATTAAACCGATATATAAAGATGTGTGACATGACCCTCAGTGCCAGGACAATTTTTTCAGCTTTTCTTGCAGCACTTTACTGTTATTCTTCAGCCTAATCTGAACTATGAATATGTAGGAAAATTAAAGAATTTGAAGTGTTTTGTCCAGCTCCAAACATCTTTTCTTTACTATCTTCAGGAAAGCTCAGGAACCTTAACTCGGCAAGAGAACAGAAGGGGAAGGGGATGATATTCACAAAGGCCCCAATTTAAAGCACAGACGGCTAATATTTGACTTTGTGCTGCTAAATAAGTGGGCTTGGGTCCAGTCCTTGGCCTCAAGGCCAACCGGTGCTTAGGACTAGCCCACTCTCTAGGGACCTCCTGGAAGCAGCTAATTGGAGCAGTCCAAATACAGCTGGAGAGTAAGTTTACAATTAAGCAGTGTCTATTACGGAGAGGTCAGTGCTTGAGCTGCATCCAGGTCCTATTTATTTATTTAGCAGTATAAATTTATTGCCAAGGTCTTCCCTTAGTTAATGGAGAAAGAAAAAAATTCTCTACCGGTTGTTTCAGTTCACCTAATGCCAACTGATTTCAGAGAGGGGACACATAGCAGAAATCTTGTGTTAATTAATAGGAGGAGAGTGGCTTCCATAGGCTGAACTTAACTTTTATATACACAACACAAACATCCTAAGACAATGAATCCATGAACATCATACCCTTAGCCATCTCTACAAAAGTGTTAGTACCTTAAGTCAGCCAGCAGCTACCAGTGGCCTGATTGTTGTATAGAGAACTTTTCATTACTAGTTATCTTTTGGATCTGAGCATTTTCTAGTGAAACCATAAGATCAGTTTTCAGAAAAAAAATATTTCAGAAGCTCTTCTGTGTGGCAGTACTGACTCTGGAAGAGTTCTCAAGTTCCTTGTTTGCAAGAGAGAAATCTAAAGCCTTTGACAAAAGTTTGAATTTTTAGGCAAAAAAAGGGGTTTTTTTTAATGCAAGTACTTTGCTCACAAAGACTGGAACAGCTCCAGCTTGCCTAAGGCTTACAACTAAATCAGCAGCTGACATATGAGACGTTAAACATATAAGATGAATTCCAGATAGCTGAACAGACTTACAAGTGGGAGGCGCAAATAATTACATAAAAGCAGGCTGGGTGAAGTCTCAAGATAGAAGAATGCAAAATATATCAAAAAATCATGATCCATTCTACTAAAATAATCATGCATGTTAAAAATATTCACTTTTTATTTATGTCTTCAGCTTTCTCCTGAAAAGATTTTGTTTGAATCCAAGTCATTCTCCTTTCTGCATTCATATTAACCAATGTCTATGTCATCAAGAAAAAACATCAAATGTAGCAAGACTTGGCAGCTGTGAGATAACTTCCTGTTGTTACAGTGATGTCCTAGACTTCCCAAAACTGAAGTATCTCAGATTTATATGGAAAAGCAGAGCACCAAGTTTTGTTTTGTTTTGTTATGACCATGCTAGAGAATAAATACAGGCTCCTTTCACAGATTACAAATGCATCTTTTTTTTTTTTTCACAGCTAGTCAAAAATACAATCTTTTCTGAGATTAAAACAGTGGTACATTAGAGTGTTGTGTACAGTGATAGGGCACTCTGCAACTTCAATACCAATTTACGACACTGGGTGGATCTCTGAAATCAGGAGAACAAGAAAAGAAATCTTTAATTGACACTGTGTTGGCATGAAAAGAGTGGATTGGGCTCCACCCTGTTTGCTAGCATCTTGATTTCTCCATTTTTCATCTGCTTCATGACAGGATGATTTGCTGTGGCATCACTGTACTGTTTGTGACTGAAAGAATGGGAATAAATTATCATGGCAAAGCAGCAGAATAGGCAGTTAAATATTCCTTCTGATGAGAAACTTAAGTTGCTGAAAACATTGGGAATCTGCAATTCTTCACCATAGGACTTAAACTCATCTTGCTTTTGAAATATTTTTTCTGCGCCAGTTCTACTGAATCTGGACTGAACACAAGTCTTGAAAGGTAAGGGATATTTATGCTTAACTTCTGAGCGCACATTGTTATAGCCACCTCTTTTAGGTAAAACTTTCCTTCCTTACTCTGTAGTTTTAGTTTTCCAGGACGTCTTCACATTTCTTACATAATTATCCAGTTTCTAAAGTGAAGAAGTCTTCAGCTCCTTAGCAGTGTTTAGATGTGCATGTGTTTGTCCTGGGTGAACCAGGACTAAAATTCTGTATTGCCAAAATCAAAAGTATTGTATTTGCATGAGTAAAGTATTTAATGATACAAAAATTGTTCTTTATTAAAAAGCAAAACTCCTGAAATCCAGTTTGTTGGCCACGGAGAACTTGCTGCTTTCATCTATTTGCAAAATATAGCTAAATCTGTAGTGCACTTAACAAGTGTGTTATCCTCTAATATATATCTCTCCAAGGAAATAATATTTATCTAGTTTAACAGAAAACTGAACATCTGTCCAGGTACTACACAACATATAATTTTTCAGATACAACCTTACAACTACATATTTAAAATCTACTGTAAATCTAAGAATTATGGGTTTTAATTTATATTATAAACTTTGTATCTTTATAATAATGCTGCAGTGTAGGTAAGAAAAATAATGCTCTTTAAAAACACATCAGACACCATTGCTGTCTGCAGTAGTTTTTAATAAGCTACTACTAGTGTGTAAGGTCTTCTGTGTCCTGAGACCAAACCAATACAAGGCTTCTACAATGTATGAAATGTGTGGAAGGTCCCTTAGTGCTGTAGATTTGAATCTGGGTACACCCCTCAGCTGGATAATTCCTGCATGAACTTTCCTTACAGTTTCTTTGGTAATTATTGAGGTAAGTGTTGAAAGATGATTTTATAATTTATTTTATTACAGGATCCAGAGACTCTGCTTAGGGCTTACAGCATCTTTTACAAATGTTTAATAAAATGTTTAATATAACATTTCATTGTGTATGAAAGAACTGGTAGATCATCTGGTTTTATGTTGGTCTTGATTAAGTTTCCCAAACAAGACGTTTACCAATATTATTTCCCTCCCTTAAACTCTGCCAAAATGTAATGTTTGTGAAGTTTTTTAACATCTTATGATTGAATGGCTATAGAAATACAAAGTATGTGTTACTAATTCAGAGAGACGGAATACCCTCAGTACTTAACCTGTGTCTTCGTAATTGATGCTCCTGCCTCTCAAATGCATATAACATCCAGCCATAATGTTACACTAATAGTGCCTTCATACCATAATTCATTCAGTTTGAAATTCAGATTGCTTTTGATACTTCACTTTCAGCTATCCCATACTTTTAGTAACCTAAAAAAAGTGAAACAAAGTTGCTTTGAAGTTGATTTAAGAGGCATTTTACATGCTTCACTAGATTTTATATAATGGATTATAAATTTAAGCTAGAAATAATAACTGCAGAAAAGAGTTGTGAAAGCTATTTTTCTATACTTCCCTAGTCAGACCTGAATTTAATACATATGCAGTAGCCTCTATTGTACCTCTAATCTTCATCAACTGAAACAAATACAAATGAAGACTACATTCAATAATGGATGAAGTGATGACTACTTTATTTCTTCTATCATCAGAACCACCAGGAGCACATCAATATTCATTGTATGAGTCAACTGAAATGAACACACTTACCACTGTGTGTGTGATATATATAATATGAATTGTATCACTTTCATCTAATCTAATCTAATCTCAGTCCAAACTGTAATGGCTTAGGCAACTAAAGCAAAATATACTAGCAAGGACAGTGCCTTCGTCATCTGTTCTTTGCTGTCATCTGTCTTTATCAGCTCAGCAAAGGCTGGCTTTGTGGCCCATAGCTTTGCTGTCTAGTAAGTACCTAAGCATAATTCTTCCGCTGGTTTAAAGGAGATATATCTACAAGGTAGAGGTAACCCAAACCCAGGCATTTTGTGATTTACTACTCTGAAAACATTTGTCACTAATAAAAAATACCACTTCCACTTATTTCTCAGAAGCAATTAAAAAAAAAAATTGTCAAGTGGAAATTTAATAAGGAACAAGCAGCAAAAAAGTAAAGACAAGAAAATAAATGCATTTAAGTGGTGTTTGAGAACCAATCTCTCCTTTAATAAAAAGCAATTCTCACTGTAAGTCTGCTTTTGAAATAATAATTAGTGAGAAAATACATCCGTTTGATGGTGTTAACAGCATTTACCTTGAGTTTTTGGGTCAGGTCTGCACATTGTATCACCACATCTTCACTGACTTGCATGGCATTGCAGCATTGTACAGCCACAAAAGGTTCATCCCAGAATTTATGTAAGTCTGTTTTGTTACAAAAGCATCCTGCTCTCCTTCACATGGAAAAGGCAGAGAACTGGAGTCACTATAGCTTACAGCAACTGAAAAAATGTTGGAAAAAGGGAGTGGGAGGAGATACGAAGTCATGCCCTGATTGGAGACCTGGCAGGTGAAACACTACCACCCATTCATTACACTGGCAGAGTTCCCCCTGCAAATAGCTATAGTGTAGTTCAGTGCTGTTTTAGTTCAGATGCAGATAAAGACGTGATGAGCAACTGCTTGAAAAGTATTAGTTAAAAGCTATTCACATAGACACAGCATTTTGGTACTTGAGCCACTGTTCAAGGAAAGCATAGTCTACCATCCTATTAAGGAGATTATTTCTGAAATGTGAGTCATGTATTTCCCTGTTGCTCTTCATCTTCCAACGGGTTGTAGATTGGTCTCCTTTTTGAGCCTCTACAGTGAAACATAAATTCAACAAATAGTTGGGCTTGATAGCCTGTTGATGTGGTTTCTCTGTCAGGAAGAAATGTTTAGGAATTTTACAAACTTTTTTTTTTCTTTTTGGGAAGTGCTGTTGTGCTAAAATCAAAACATATTGGTTTCAATTTTTTGTTGCAAAGGTCCTAAAGTCAGAACAGAATATGGACAAAATTCTTGTAACACGGACATCCCTTACAAGATCTAGTAGTCTCATTGGAGTAGTCAGTTAAAAATAATAAACCCACTTTCAATCCTTGTTTTGCTTAATTCTGTAAAGACGAGTAAAGACCAGTAAACATTGGTCATCTGCATTCCCAGTGATTTCCAAGCCATTAAATCATTTGGAGGTGAATCACTCGATTTAATTTTTTTGATGAAACTGTCATGTCTGCAGCCAAAAATCTCTTTCCAAGCTCAGTTCATTTGATCTTGCTGACAAGAAGACAAAAAAAAAGGGATTTCCTCTCTTTGCATTTAAGTCTGAAAATTGGTGTCGAGGTGTGCTGGATCATCCACTTTGCACTTGTGCATCCACTCATTATATTGTCACTTCCACCTTCATACCAATGTGTTTCTTCTTGCTGGTGTCATTCAGCAAAGCTTTTTCTACCTCTTGTTCTGCCTGAGGGTTCTTCCCATGTTCCAGTCTATCTCCACCAGTGTTTCCCAGGCATTCAGCCTGCCCTTCTTTTCTTTGCAATCCTCTTTTTTGCCCTTGACCTTTTTTGTTTGGTTAGTTGGCTTTTTTCACCTGAACCCACCAATATTCTTTTATATAAAGCCCCAGCTCAGCAATTTCATAGCTCCCATCTGCCCTTCCTCTGGACCGCATTTTCAAATATTTTCCTTTTATAGAACTACAGCTTATGTCTTCACAGGTATTTGGGCACCCATTTCTAACTAAAATCAATGTGAGCTTGGCAAACCTGTAAGAATCCAGGCCTAGTTGCTAATAACCTGGAGAACACTATTTTTTATTAAGACTTTATTCCATATCTAGATTTAGCTTTGGTTCATCCCCCCTCCCCCAGTATCTCTTACAAATTATTTTAAACATGATAAAAAGTTAGTCATCTTAAATCTTGAGCAGTATTTACCAGAATTCTCCAATTCTGCTAAATACCCTAGAGGTAAATGTGACGTAGTTCTTTCACTGAAAATCTTAAATCTAACAGTTTGATCTATGTAGAAAAATATGTATGTGCGTAGTTCCATCACTTCTGCACAGTCTGCCTGAACAGGTCAAACTGCTGATTTGAACCATGTATGACAAGTCACACCCACTTGTGTTGAGGCAGACATGGAAGGACATATGTTTTCACAGGCTAAAAACGTATGTAACTTAATGATTCTGAATCATTTAAAAGTTATCTAAATCTAAAAGCCAGCCAATCCTGTTCCCTTGCACAGCTATTATTCTGTCAACATAGACTATGCTCTACCTAGCAAGGTGATACAGAACAATGATGCAGCTTTGACGTCAGTCCTGTGGTTGTTCTCATCCAGCATATGTTGGTATTCATTTCTCAAAGCAGCTAGATTCCTCCTGGAGTAGCCTAACCTCCCACCTTCCCTCCAGATACACTCAAAGGCTTGAGGGGTCTGACCCCACATGAGGACCACGCCATCGCAAAGTCCCGCAGCGTKTGCCTAACAAGTGCCAACAGGAGGCTCTCACGCAGGGCAGAGCTCTCAAACACCCGGGATCTGTCTGATGCTCTAGAGAGCCAAATGCCATGGGAGCATTTGCCTCAGCTGCCAGCTCTCAACTCTTTCTTGAAACTCTGCTGATCCTTCCTCAATCATCCACATTCCTTGTGCATAGTCCTTTCCCATCTTTACCTGCCTTACTTCTTGTTACTCTTCCCCATTGCTGAACCCTTTGGTTTTTTATTACCTTATTTTTACAGTCTAGTTCAATCTCTTTAACTTTCCTGCTGTGTAAAATGCCTTCCACCTCCACTAATAACATTACTTGTTCATCTGAAAGTGACAAAGGTATCACGAAAACAATAGGATAACTCAGCGACAGTGCCAGGAGGTTGCTAACCTCAGGGCTGCTACCAAATACCAAGGATCAGTGAGCAATAATTTATTAAATTTAAAGCAGGTGGTCTCCTCAAAGAACTTCTCAAAGAACTGAACATTCCAGGGGGGTGTGTCTTGGGCTGGGCACTGGATGGTAATATGGATCCCCTCAACACTCTCTCACTTTTGGGGAACTCAAAAGGACCAAAGGACAGAGTAAGTTCACTGATGTGACTCAGAACCATTTTTCAAACAAAGAGTGTTTCATGGATGGCCTTCAAGACTTTGATCACTGTTTTGCCCCCAGTGGACTTGTCTATGCAAAGCTGGTTAGCCACTGATTAGTAGGAGTTGGGGGTTGCAAGACTCCACAAGGCAGTGGGTACTCTTTTGAACACAAGTATGGATTCCAAAATACTGTGCAAGAACGGTAAAGGAATGGAGCCAGCTCAGAGACACCTTCAAAAGGTGCCCCTCCACAGCTGAAAATTTCACACCCATTGTTGATTATCCCATATGTTATGATTATGCAGTTCCACAAGCCTGAGGTCACCTCCCATCCCGGTGAACTTCCAGTCAACCACGGGCAAAGCAGCTGGAGCAGCAAGGTCTTCAGAAGCACATTCTTTCCCTGCTTCCTCAGTGAAAAGGACATGCCAGAGGACTGGAGGCCACTTTGTTCATGGTGTCTTCCTAGCATTGCTGCTGCAGGTGCTGGATTAAGTCTACTGTTCTTCCCTATGTCTTCCTTGCAGTGTGTGTTGTTCGAACTTGGACAGAGGAGGTAGATGAGACAGCACAAGCCCTTGTCACTTGGAAATGGTACAAATAATAACACTAAAATGGCTTTCATATGCCGCTTTTTATACTAGAGATAATAATATGGGCACTGGTATGTTAATGCCATTGGTGTGAATTAAATGAATGAAGAGGTTGGTGTTTCCAGAGGGACCCACAGTAAGGTTTGTAGTAACTTGAAACTAAGGTTTGTAGTAACTTGAAACCTTCACATAGTTTCAAATTACAAGCGTAATAGATATGTGCAGCACTGGGCCAAATTCTATCTCATCCAAAACAAACTCCCCAGATCAAATATACTGGAGGTATCGGAAGCCTGAACACCCACTACTTTCAATATATTGATCCTTTCCTATTTCACTGAATTACTTGCTAAAGCAGATAAATACAGAGTAAACACATAGTAAAAAAGTAGGTCATGTGTAATAAATGTTTCCACCACTAGAAAAACACAATTTTGCTGCATCAGAAAGCTATCCTGCAATGTAAGGCAGTCTCTGGACATATAATGCCATCATAAAGTGTGTCCAGTTGAGGAAATGGGAGAACAGAAGGGATGGACTTCCATCTCTGAAAGTATCCCAGAATCTCAAAGAGAAAACAGTATAGACGTGATTTCATCTAATCAAAGGAACTGAAATAAATGGATCACTACTTATCAAGTGTAAATTTTCAAACAATAAAAAAATCTCATGATATCATTGTCCGTTTGGGAACATTTGTTATACTCGTTAGGGACATGTGCTAAAATAAAGCATAAGAAAATCCTTTGTTAAGGTTCACAGACCATCAGTGATCAAGATAGGGAATAGAACTGATTCAGCAAAGCATTTTATCATAAACCATAGGAGTAGTATGTTTAGAGTCAGGCGCTTGCAGAAGTTTGCTAAACTGGGATAATAAATTGATACAGATTCGTGAAGCGTTTCTCTATACCACACCTTCTAACAGTTGTTTCCAGTAGTACTCAAGTGTGTTCACAAGCTTTATGAAAAACACAGTTCTTGTTCTGCAGTTACAGAAAGGAAGATGATAGTTCTATCTGGTATAAGTTCAGTTTTGCACAGCATGCAAAGTGTACATAATGCTTAACTTGAAATAAAAATTACTTTTTTTTAATAAATTTGGCATGCCCAGTGAAATAACAAATCAATCTTGAAAGCTTAAAGTAATACTTCGGATGCTCTGAAAAGGTCAAAACATTTTCGAATATTATGAATACATTTAATTGGTGTCACTGTTCTTGAGAAAACTGAATCAACACAAAGCTAAAGCCTATCCACACATATTTAATAAATTTAATATTTAAAGCATCATTCTGTGTTCTATTCTTTTCAGTGAGGCAGTTGGATATTTACTTTACTCTTCATCATTTGTTGCTGTATAGTCCACAATCCACATCCTGCTATGAATGGGTTTTCTATAGTATTAATCACTAACATTTTTTTACTGCCTCAAAAATGTTATGAATTCATCTGTGTAGCAACTTCTGTGGTATGAAAATGATTGTTTGCAATTTGGTTGGCATTTTCACAGGTGACTACTAATTTTGGGTGCTCTACTTGAAACAGGTATTTACCTGCATTATTATGCTTTTCATTCTGTTTTCCGTAGACTATCTAATGATGCTATCAGCATAAAATTTTACAGTATTACTATTTTGTCATTTCTACAGGTGTGAATATTATTGAAGGACCTTGCAAGTAGCTATACTTAGAACAATGTTAACAATGTTTCCAGATTTTTAATCTCATGTATTTAATAGTATTTTGTCTTCAATCAGTTTCTGGTTATTGAAAAGACAAGTTTAACAAAGAAGAATAAAAAAAAATGCTTATATTATTATTTAAGTTTCAAGCTATATTATTCATAATGCATTCTATCAAGCACAAAAACTATAAAGGCAACCGATAAAAAGCAGCAATATTCCCTTAAGTAAATATATGTATAAATAAAAATTCTTGTGGAGTGTAACAAGGAAAGTAGAGCATAAAAGTTCATGTCCAAGTATGGTGTTTTCTCCTGTAATAATTAAGTAAAAGAAAGTAAAAATCAAGATCATCAAAGGGGTTTTTCTTTTTTCATTGCCACATTAGCTATAAGACAAACAATACTTGTCTCCAAACAGAATTTTAATAATGTCATCTGTTCAGCTTTTAAAAAACAATGGCCAGCTCCCTTTATTTTTCTTCTTGCCTCTACTATAAACAATATTTCTTAACCTGTAAAAAAAGACTACTCAGGGAAGTGAAATGGATTATTCCATGGTCAGATCAGCATTTCCTATTAATGTTATACCACTAGGAAAAAAGAATAGCATAATGAAAACAGAGCCTTTACAAACATGAATAATGTTTTAAGCAGTGAAGAGAACTGGAGAGTACTATCTCAGAGACATAAAAAAAGAGGCAGAAAAGCAAAACAGAACAGGAAGTCTACTTCTAAAATCTTCATGAAAATTTGGAAATTTTATGCTATATTATGGCAAATCTAAATTCTAATATATTCCTAGGAAAACAATGAATGTAAAAGAGTGGTTAGCATGCTATGTACAGCAACATGCTATTATCTTCAGTTTGTCATGCTGCCTTTACTCATCTCACATTCCTGTCTCCTATTAAATCATATTTATTTTTACTTCTAGACTCTGCACTGGTCGTGTTTTGCATCCTCTAGATCTAGGTAAAATGTAAGAAGGAACTCTTCTTCTAAATATTAGGTGGCTTATAATTCTAACAATTTTTTTTAGATTTAAACTCAGATTTTTCTTATTGCAAGTATGTATTTGTATAGGAAAGTGCAGGGAAAAGCTTTCAGGTCTCTGTCTCAAGCAACTGTTACTTGCCATTTCTTTAATTATCAAGCTTATCAATATTATCAATTATAAGTGTGCATGAGGAATGTGTTTCTTTGTAAGTAAAAATTGTTTATGAAATGTATGTATTGCATGTATTAAATATGCATAATACTCTTCTTACTGATTCAAGATGGCATTTTAAGTATGTGAATTCTAAATTCACAATATTGTAAACATCTAGATGGACATTTAAAACTTTTTTTTCAAACTTCTGCCCACATTAAAAGTACTGTGATTTTTTTTTTTGCAGGACCTAGTGAAAACAAAGGGCAACATTTAGAAAAGAGGACTTTAAACATCGTTTTTGGGCCAATGGCAGTAACTGCTGTAGACTCATTACTTTAAAAAACGTGGCTACTTCTTTCAGTTTCTAAATGTAGAAAGAAGTCTAACTTCAGGTTCCTTTCTTTTTTGTTGTCTAATCTACTTGTAACATTTAATGTGTACCAGGCAACTGCAGGAATATACAATGGTTTCATATAATCAACAACACTGAGAGAGATGTACGAAGCCACATTTAACAAAAGTCTCAGAGCTGAAAGAGGAGTCAAAGCCAACATTATTCATGCAATGGTCGTCACATATTTCATGACTAGAACCACCTTTCTCATGCCAGGCATTGAGAACAGCACTCTCTTTTGCTTTTCTTGCTCATGTAAACTCCAACAGCAGCAGCAGCTGTGGCTTTAAGCCAAGATGCAAGGTCCGTGGATAAGCCAGTGCAATAGTCTGGCATGTCCCTCTAAATCAGCCCAAGTGCTACTTACCATACTACCATAACACAGGTATGGGATCTATGAAGAAGCTGAAGGGTASTTTAGAGCTCCACAAACCTGCCCTCTATTCATACCAGCCTGTGTGTTACCATTAATCACGGTCCCACAGTTGTACGGTCCCACGGTTGTACAGTCCCACGGTTGTACGGTCCCACGGATATCAGCCAGGGCTGTATGATTCCTGCAGGAACTTTTGTTTCTCCACTAACAATTCCAGTATCAGTCTATGCTGCAGTTTAGAAAACAAAACGTAAGCAATAAATTAAATAAAGCAATATTGCAGTTAAGGGTGTATTTGAACGAATAAATTTATGGGAGTTGGTTACAGCTAAACAAGCAGCTACTTGTTCAGCCACCAGTCTAAGTAGAGTTGATCTTGTTCTGGTTGAAAAATTTGGTTACTTAGATTTTGGCAGGCGTATCTAAGCAATGTCGTATCGGTGTTATCCTTCGAAAGGTGTATTGCTCTTACAAAGCAGCCCGGCTACTCAGCCCCTGATTTTTAGATTTCAAATCCAGATCTCAGATGGAGCTTTAAAGAAAATTTTGGAGGTAAGAAGGAAGACCAGATATATCAAAGTCAGTCCTGCTACATTAGTGTTAATGTTTTGAGGATCTCTGGTTCAGAGAAAATTTGGGTGTTCCGAGTCTTTATTATCAATAAATACAGCAGAAGGTAAGATAAAGCCTGCCCAACATTGTCTAAGGCACCTGGTCTAAATTTTGCCTCTAATTGCCTTGAGCCAATACATTGTAAACACCCAAGTGTTAACTTTAACCTCTGGAATAGGCCTACTGTTTTCAGCTAAAACCAAGTATCTGTAAATCTTTGCAGAATGTGTCCCCTAGTTCAGAAAACATCTGAAAAAGAAACCCTGAGTGATAACTGAGTATTTCTTTCACAAAACCACAAAAATATAACTAAGTTTCAGTTGCAAAAGAATCCACAACCTGGACTGTGTACACATCCTGTTAGAAATTTACTCCAGATGCTGAATGAAAAATAATAGAACATGCCTCAAAGATGAATGGGTGCCAACAAGCCAGAAATAGTCTTAAATTCAGTAAGGAAATTACCAGTTCTTACACCAAAATTATTCACTAGAATTTTTGAGCTTAAAAACTACTCCTGTTCCTCAAAGTATCACCAGAGCCTATAACTAAATGTGCTACCTGTTGTATGTAAAAGATCTTTTAATTCACTTTTTCCTATTACTCTGCCTCTCACTGAATACTTAACTAAAGATTCTATTCTGCTGCTGCTTCAAGTCCATGAAAACAAGCACCTGAGGTTATTGATGTTCATGAGGTGACTCATCTGTACCAGTGTTTGTAAACTTGAAGGTTTTTGGTCCACCTTCCACTGAACAAATGTTGAATACATAAATGCTACTCCAAAATTATCTTCTGTCATGCCTAAAGTCTTGTTTATTTCATAGGCAGCTGCCTGAAAATGAAGGGAGGGTTTTTGAAAAGTTGTGGAGCTTCCCGTCTTTCTTACAAAAGCTTCACGTCTTTCTTTTGCTGACAAAGCCTCTGATGTGTGGAAGTGGGAGGTGTGGAGTCCTGCCAGTAACTCATATTAGCTTCTTTATTTACAGTCGAGTGTTTTGAGAGTAATTCTGGCATGCCCAAAAAAAAGCTACCAGGCAGGTTTGGCTTGTTTTCATCCCAAGTTAACTTTAGGAAACGTTTCACGTCTCTTTCTTCTACTGTTAATGAACTTTGCAGTGTTCCAACAAGTTTCAAACCTCATCCGGATACTCACTGGTATCACTAATTATCAACCAATTTCATACTTTTCACGGTGGTGTCATTCCTCTGGTTTTATTTCACAAACATTATTTCGCAAATTTGATTTATATTTAACCAATGTTTCTTCGCTTGGCATGTACACTAATTGTTATTTGAGCCCACCACGTAAAGCACTAAACGCTCTGGCGTACAGGCCAGCCACGGGCCCATGAGCCCGGCGGGGGGTGGCTGGCGCAGGGAGGGTCGCTTGCCGCTGAGGAGGCACGCTTACGGCATGGGGTTTTGCGAAGGACAGAGCCTGGTCTCGCCGAGGACTATTAGCCAGCGCTCGGAAGGGCTCCGAGTCGGGGAGCGCAGCCGTAGCTCTGTACCGAGGCCCGTGGAGGGGCGATGAGGTCGCAGACCCGCGCCTCAGCCTGGCTCTGCGGCGGGAGGCCCGCGGGGAGAGGCCGGATCAGAGGGGTGGGGTGGCCCTCGGGAGCGCCGCGGTCGGGGCGGAGGGCACGGCTCTGCTGGGGAGGCCGGCTGGCTCCCTTCGGCTGCAATAGCCGCCCCCGGCAGCGGAGCAGCCGCCTACCCCTGCGATTAGGGGCAGGGGACGAGGGAGCCCGTTCTGTGGGGACGGGCCGCTGCCGGGAGGGCGGCAGCGTCTGGCGGAGGGAGGCGGCCCCAGCCCAGGACCAGAGAGGGGAAAAGTCGCCACTGAGGGGAAAACAGCGCCCACGCGGGCGCCGGGCGGAACGGGGCGGGAGCGTCCCTGCGGCGGGGAGGGGAAGGGACTGTCCGGGTGCGGCCACAGCCGCAGCGCGGGCCGGGCCGGGCCACGGCGTAAGGTACCTCCTCACTCCCACCCCGCCGACGGAGACGCAGGCGGGGGCAGGCGCTGGCGCGGCGGCCGGGGGAGCATGCGCGGAGCGACGGCGCGGCGGGATGGTGGCGGCGCYGGCGGGCCGGGGGAGCAGGTCGGTGGCGGAGCCGGAGCCGGGCGGTGCGAGGCGGGGGAGACAGGGCGGGGGCCTCCAGCCACCGAGCGCCGTGCAGCCTAGCCCCGAGCGGGCGGGGGGTGGCCGCAGCCGCCTCCCCATGAGCGCCTTGGTGTCGCCTCCCAGCGTCCCGAGGTGCCGGGGGCGAGAGGCGGCCGCGGGGGCCGTGCGGGCCGGGCCGGGCCGCGGCTCGGGCCGTGCGGGAAGAGGAGGAGGAAGCGGTGTTGCTGATGCGTTGCGCCTTGTGCTTCCCGGCCAGGTGTTCTCCCTCTGGCTTCCTATGTCCTGTTACCAGGAGGATTTCTTCAAAGAGTACCTCAAGATGATGGCGAATATTGTCGTCCTGAACTTGCTCATTTGTATATCTCTGGCTTTCTGGATCGTGTCCATGACTGCAAGTACGTACTACGGTGAGTCCAAAGACCGGGGGCTGGGGAGAGACCGGCACGTCATGGCGAGGGGAGACCCGAGCCACCCACCCCCCACCGCCCTCCCCTCCAGCCCCGGCAGGCAGGTGGGGATAGAGGACTGGGAGAGGGGTGTGCACAGCCCCTTCCGTCGTCAGTAAAGCTGCAAACCTCAGTCCTGACAGTAGCTGATAATGGTTTAGGTGTTGACAGCCACTGTACCCTTCTTTGCAGCTCTGCCTGAGGATCCCGTTGAATTTAAAATGTTGGTATCCTTTGTGATTTACCTCCCTAAAAGAAAGCAAATAAGATAAAAATGAAAAAGTGAAAAGAAAGAGTGAGCTGATAGATGTCTTTGTSTATCAGGGAAAGTAGTCACAGTGCAGGAGGAGTGTGCCAGCCTTCAAAACAGTCTTAGGAATGCACATGCAGCCTTTGAACAGGGCACGCAAGAAGCATTCCTTGGTCAAGGAACAGAGAAATGGGAAATGGTACAAGAAGAGAGGGATGTATGCATGGAGTCTCTGGCATGGGTGTATACAGTCAGCTTTCTGTTCTGTTCAGGCAACTCAGGCAGGCTGTGGGTTAGTTGTGTGTAGTTGCAGGGACACTAGTACTTTCTGTGGTCTATCATTTCAGCACCATTTTTACAGCAATGTGCAAAAGCAGTACTGCCTTCAGCATCAGTTCAAGCCTAGAAGAGTTTAACTGCTTTCCCAGGACAGGTAAAGACCTGTCCTTAAGACCTCAGCCAATTTCACACAGGAAGAGCTCCAGTGTCACTGCAGTGTTGCTGGGAGTGCCTAGGGATGCAGTATGAACATCTTCAACTGCCTAGTGTCGCCCTGAATCCAGAAGAAACTAGAATAAATCTCCCACCAGTATAAGCTGACTTTTGCAGTGGCAGTTGGATGTCTCTGCTCAGAGTTTTTCAGTGCTTTGGGTTTTAGGATGGGGTATTAGTCCTGGTACAGCATTAAGTCTGTGTTGTCTGGACACTCCTACTTTGGCTTGTAGTGAGATGCCAGACGCATAGAAGGTATGCGGAAGCAGGCTTCGTAACCAGGTTTCATTTGTGTCATTTAGAGCTAGCCAAGCTGGATTTAAACACGCAACTTCATTTGTGTGTGTCTGCTCTCTGTAGGTATAGCTCTCTGAGTTTTGCCTCTGATTAGGGTATTCTGGTCCTTGCTATCTAACGTGATTAAGAATTGATAGCGTAGAGTGGAGAGGCCTTATATCAGGTGAATCAGGATAGGGACTGATGCAAAGAAGGAGACTGCAGACAAATCCTCCTTTTTGTGGAGAATRGTTATGGAACAAGAAGGACATAACAACTTCTGTTGTCCATTTGCCTGAGACTATGGAAAGACCTTGGCTTGAGGAGGTGATTGAAGTGTATTGGTAGGAGTGGGCTTAATGAAGTAGGAGTGATAACTTAAATAAGTTCAGCCCATAAAAGCTATGAAATTCACAGTCCTTAACCATAAATATAAAGATACTACAAACATACTTTTATTAATTTACAGTTTATAGTTCATAGTAATGCTTAAGCACCAAACAGTGACCAAAATGTTGATAAAATGGGAGTGTTGAAGAATCCATAATAAACTGATTAATGTGTTCTATCTTAGTCTTAACTACTTACATTTAGTAGTAATTTAGTACCAATACTTTTCT
This sequence comes from Phoebastria nigripes, assembly GCA_035582835.1. Classification (NCBI taxonomy): domain Eukaryota; kingdom Metazoa; phylum Chordata; class Aves; order Procellariiformes; family Diomedeidae; genus Phoebastria; species Phoebastria nigripes. Next base: position 19,963 of record JAYKAV010000536.1, read on the forward strand.
TCCCCTCCCCCCCCCCTCCCCAAGGAAATACAAAAACGTCAGTTTAAAAGTGACCTTAAAAAGATGAAAATTCTGTTTGTTAACCACCCAAAAAGAACCCCTTTGTGTTCTGGTACTGCTCACGCTCAAGTTAATATCAAGAACCTTCTTGGTTTGTGATTAGCAATACCAGACTAGAGCACTGGAGATCTCTTCATACACAGCCAGTGCTTGTCTTCTGAGTTTTTGCGTCAGCTCTTGGCTGCAAGACTCCCTTGCACACCTCCTACAGCGTTGGGGCTTTTCAGTACACAGAAGAGAAGTTTTTGTCTTGTGAATCTTTGTGCTTGCAATGACAAGTGTTTTACTGGGAAATATGTTTGCCCTACTTTGTACCAGGGAAGCCTGTATATCTGCAAAGCTCTAGGTACTGCTGACRCAAAAGGTTTTGGTGAAAACCATCATGTTTAGCTTTCCAGCAAGACAAGCTGCTGTGCCTGTGTGAAATCTTTCTTCTATGAGTTTGAAACCCACTTTAATTCTAGACTTGTGATGTCTTACAGTTGTATAGCAGATGTGATAAATAACTTCTCATGATTGTGTATTTTTTAGCTGAAAAGCTACATTAACAATTGGCTTTACTTTTTAAAAGTTTGTGGGGGTTTTTTAACAAAAACTGTCACTTGAAATCTTCCTGAGATGGTCATCAACTTAAAGTATATTTTTGAGAGCCTTACACCAAGTTCAAAAGGATTGAAAGGGCTGATTTTTTAGAAAGCGGTCATGCCGCTTTCACCTAGTAGACTGGCTTTCTTGTCATTTTTCTGGTAGTGAAATTCTGTCAAAGTAGTGTAGTTCAGGATATAATCAATAACTTTCTTGTCTCTCTGACTGCAAAGATGGAAGACTTTTAAACTGTAGTATTAAGGAACAATTTCTTCTCAGACTTTTAAATTTCAGTATTCTGTAAGATGTACTTTTGGCATCTTTTGCAATGAAATTTGTGTCTTCCAATTTAAAGTCAAAATGAGGTGACAATATAAAGGTTGTAAGAATCTTACTGCTAAGGCAGTAATTTATTGAGTCAGTTTTATGATTAAAATAATATACCTTTTAACTGGACAATAACAACTCCTTTATTAACTTTATTAACTGCTTTTATTTTAGTAAGTGTTCTGGAATTTTAGAAGGAAATAAATATGTTTAGTACATTGATAAATTGTCTCCTTAGAAGATAAGTTGCTATGGACATTAGTGCTTTATGGAATAGTGTGGAATTATGACAGCTGAGTGGGATATCATTTTCCTGTTCTGCAAGCTTGTTTAAATTCAGATCATAGTGACTTGGATGCCTAAGCAAAGGGAACAAACTGGGAACTCAAGAAAAAGCTTTGTAGAAGGCTCTGGAGATACTTTGAGAAAATAKCTTGATTTTTTGTATTCAGTTTTGTTTGTAAAAGTAAACCATTTATAGTTTTGAAAACCAGCATTTTTTTGTTTGGCAGTTGTTCAACTGGTCTGTCTTGGCAGTTTAAATGTAATAATTGTTAGTGAAGAATATTATTAAAAGCAATCCTTTCTTGTAAAAAGTTTTGGGTTTGACTAATTTCCAGTTAAATACTTCAAAACACTCTAAGTTGGGTTTACTTTCTGTGTAACAAGGAGGGTAACAGGTGAGCCATTTTTGCATGGATGTTAATACTAGACCTGAAATAATTTATTTCTCTTCAGTTCCCAAAAAGCAGTATACTTTCCAAATATAGAAGCTTTGATTATGTAGAATTGCTTTCATGTGAAAGCAAGGAATCAATAGATTTAAACCATGCAATGTATTGCAATTGTCAGCTCTGTGAGAAAATTGATAACCTACAATCAAATATTTGAATAGCTGTAACACGGGAAGCTGTTTGATTAAATTATGTTGACCAGTAAACTAAGTAAAGAGGAAGCTCAGAGCTGTCTTGTTAATTTTGCCACCCTTAAATTCACATGTACTGTTCACTTAGCAAATACATAAACCTAAAATCCATACTCATGTGAAATCACAAGGCAGGACTTAAATAATGTGGCAATTCAGTTGCAGCTGCTGTCAGAGAGCAAAAATCAGTGAAAAGGATTCCCCCACTACGTGGGGCACATTACTTCATAGAAAAAAAAGGATATCTCCTAGCTTAAATATCTGTTTTCAGTCTATACTGAATATACCATGCCACAAAGAAAATAATTTCTCATGCGAACATGTTGTGCAAACGAAAAGAAATTTGATTGCGCTGTTCTAGATAGAATTGAGAAAAAATAACAGGGAGGACAGTGGAATGTAGAAGTCAAAAAGAATTAGTCTAGAGAATCCTCAGAGAAGAAAAAATTTCTGAGAATAATTATGTATTACAAGACATGAAATTCTTGGATATAGCTTGCTTTTCAACCAGTCTCTGCAACGCTCCAGACCAAAGTGTGCAGTTAGTTGTCTATACTGCTGCCAGGTTGGGAAGAGGCTGTGCATGCATGTGCAGTGGAGAGGGACTACACGAAGCAAAGAATAAGAAGTCTAAATCATCTGTGATTCTTAGCTAAGCCAAATTTGTTGTAGATTAGAGAAACAGACAGGAGAAGGAGAACTGCAGTAGGTAACTTCAGGCTTGCCTGAGGATAAATATTCAGGTGGAAACCAGACTATATAACACCTGACTTGTATGTCATGTGGCTACCTTTCCTTAAATACAAAAGTTATAGTGTATATTGTTCTTTATTAAAAATCGTGATTTTGGGAACCCAGTGGCTTGGTGAAATAAGTTTAATTTTTTAAGTGTTCCTAGTTTCCTTTGCATGTTTCTAGGACTAGCCCTTTTGGTGAAAAATTTAGGGTTAATAAAGTTGTAAGAACATCCATTGTAAAGATAATGGATGTGTTCTCAGGTCCTGAGGGATATAAATTCTCCCTGAAATACGCTGCTGTAGTGGGGAGAGGGACCCAAGAGCGTGGTTACCACGGGTAAAGGTGATCAGATAGTAATGCAAGAAAAGATGATGAGAAGAATAGGGAGCAGCAGGGCAAATACATGTTTTACACCACAGCTGTCTGTAATTAATATACTGCATGACTGAAGAGATAAGTAGCCTGGTTCAATAAGCAGGTAATCGGGGGAGGGGAATTACATGGTCCAGGTTACTTAATATATTCTCATCTTTTTTTGGAAATGAAACACCTTTCACTTGGCCAAAAAATCAGTAGATGGTTGGAAATTGTAAAATCTTGGTGTCTCTCTCCTATGAGTACTGCATGCATTTGCGGTCATCCCATTTCAAAATGCCCATAGCGCAATTAGAAAGGAACAGTGAAGGCAGCAAGGCTGATCAGAGCAGGTAACAGCATCCATTTGAAGAGGACTTAAATAGGTAAAGATATTTCAGCATAGAAAGGGGACGTCTATATAGGTCATGAATGGCAGGAATAATGTGAATAGGAAATCATTATTCAGTTGGTCATAAAATTTAGCAGATGTCCGATGAAACTTGAGGCAGCAGGATCTTTGTTGTTCGGCTTTTTGAAAGGCCTTTTTCAGTGCATCTAAAACCGGAATTCAGTTCAGTGGGTGGTTGTGGAGATGAAAATTATAACTGTTTTTAAAAATGGATTGGACAAATATATGTGGGATTTTAGAAATGCCAACATAAAAGTTGCCAGTAAAACAGGGAAGATCAGTCTGTATCTGTTCCTTGTACTCTTCCCTTGCACAYGTGCAGCTCTCCACTGCCAGATGGGATTCTGAGTCAGACAGATGTTTGGCTTGATCCAGTTTGGAAGTTCATATTTTCAACCAAATATAGTGTGGAAACAATCAGAACGTTTGGATACCAACAGAAGAGGAATATATCTTTTTTAAAACTGTAAAAGAAGGCCAAGCATATAAACTTCCTTTCTCACATCAGTGTAAATTATCAGTGATGCTGTGATTAAACTGATAGTTTGTTCATAGACCAGCAGAAGGACAGAATGAGTGTACAAAATAAATGTATATATGAACTGTAGGACTTCCTGCTAGTTTTATTAGATGACATCAAGTATCGCTGTAGCTCAACTAAGCACTTAAATATATTACAGAATAGTAAGTTTTCCAAACTAGAATAAAAAGGGTATGGTAGTAATATTAAAGCTATAGGAACACAGCCATTAGCTAGCTTATGTGCTTGCTGATGTCTTCTCTCCACATAGACATGAAACTACTTCTGAAGTCTTCTGTCAGCCAAGTAGCAACAGTCCTTCTATTAACATAGTGTAAAATTCTAATTGATGGCATAGACAACAAAGTGACATTAGGCACATCCTAGGAATAATTCAGAATACATAAATGATGAAAAAAGTTGCCTGCTTTTCATAGCCAAAAGCTACCAAGCTAAAGCTTTTGATAAACAAGAATGACTTTTCCTAAAAACACTGGTATTTGGGATGGCTTGAAAAACTAGGTAAAGCTTCCAATATATTGTTCTAATTTTCTTTCCATTAAAATACTGAAAAGCATTAGTGACCATAGACAGTGTTTTTCATTCCCTTTATTGCTGCCATATTTTCTGAAACTTCATCAAAAAAAGGATCATCATAATAATAAAAAATTCAGATTTTTTGTTGTAGTTACTAGAGAATCAGTTATAACATGATCTATGAGGGAAGCTCTTGCACTTATTTACTTAAAGGTGCTTTGCAGTCTCTTTACATGTTTTGTTAACTGGAATTTTAGTTTGTATCTTGCTCATATTTGAAACTGAATTCTACATAACTTACTGTGGATGTATAGGTTGGTTTTTTTTCTAAAATCTGAACTTACCTGTTCTGTCCAAATCAAGTTTCAACATTTTGAATGTTAATTTTTGGAGTTTATAAATCCCTTTTAGAATGGAAAAGATCATCATGTTTATTTCTTGACACATTTGCTATTTCTTTGTAATTAATTTTAGTTAATTTAATGTATTTTCTTTTTTCTGTGAAAGCTGGATAGAAAAATTGAGTAGATAATTGCAGATATTTTGGTCTTCCATTCATAAGAATGTATTTGTTCTAAAGGGTAAAAGGTTTAATCTCTATTAAGATCAGATTTTAAATATATTCTAGAAGGTAATTACTTTTAAGATATAAAGGCATTAAAAAGGCTTATAAGGATCATCTGTAACCATTTTATTTGATTTATCAGGTACTTTACGACCCATTTCTCCATGGCGCTGGCTTTTTTCGGTCTTGGTTCCACTAATGATTGCTACACAGGGTTTTAAGAAGAAGAGCCTTGATCACAGTGGTGCATTGGGAGGTATGTTTTTCCTGAGACTATTCAGCTAAACATTTAATAAACTAAATTAAGGTCCTTTTTATTGTACACAATATTCTTTTAAGACTTTCCTACCTAGTTCTATTATAATAAAAGTATAAATGTAAGCATATATACCTTGAATTCATACTGATTTTTTTCTCATGCCTGTTTAAATAGTCAAGTAAATTTTGGTGCTGTTTGTAATTCATTTGATTAATATTGTCATTAGATTTATATAAACTTACAAGATTGTTTTAAACTTCAGTACAGCATGCAGTTAAATCACATGTTTTTGTTTAACATATAGATGGATTCACATAGAGATAATGAAATGGCAGAGGCAGTGGTAAAGAAATACCATAAAACTGAGCCGTGTCAGCAGCCTACCTGCCTGGTAGGAAACCTGGTTCTCCTTTCTGTGATATGAGCACTTTTAGGCATTTTTTGCCTCCCAAACATGAGAAGAAAATTAAATCCGTACTTCACTTCAAGCAAATGACTGTTTCAACAAAGGTTTTCTTGACCACGTGAGAAAAACCCCAACATAGTGTACAATAGTGTTCGTTGGAATCTGATGAAAGATTTCCGTGTGAGGTGATTCACCCTTGTCTTGTGACATTGTCTGAATTGACGGTCAATGGAAAAAAACAGGACTTCAAATCCTTTCCTTCCATGTCACCCATTTTGCAAATCTTGCTCTGTCTGTGAGTTAAGGGGAGCATTTTCTAAATTAAAAAAACCCATCTTTTCTCTTCTGCTRTGTTTTTACCTCTTACCATAACAGCTCTGCTAGCCAGCTTATATTGGCATTTGCTTTAAGTGCGGCCAATTTTCTTTCAGTCGTGAAGAATTGTAATCTCACGGTGGGCAGTGAGAATTAGACCTCCTCTGTGGAGAAGGAGAAGAAAAAGAAGCACATCCAGGAGCTCAAATATTTAAGAAAATTACAGAAAGAAAAAGATGATCTAAAAATCAGAAACAGAAATAGAAAAAGAAGAACAGAAGGGAGAACTAGCAGCTGTTAACCTGGATAACCGTCCTCCATATCTTATCTTAGCAACCTTGGGGAAGGGATTTGACTCCCAAACTGAATATAAACCTGCTGATGGAGACACAGCCACAGCTGTATATATGATTCTTATACAAATAATCATATTCTTCAGGCAGGGTACTTAAATTTCAATTAGATATCCTTTGGCTTTTTTTTTTATTGCTCTGTTTGTTTTTTTGCACAGTACTAGTGATTTGTGGCAAGAGAAGGTCTTAAAAAGTCACACACTTCAGCAATAAAATTAGCAACTTTGCAATAAAATTTAAGAGAAAATTATGAAGATAACTTTTTTTTTCCCCAGTCAAGATGTCACTGGAATTCTCATACAGGTATTAGGTGCTTCAGTAATTCTCTTACTGCATGATTGTCATGAAGTTTATCGTGAAGATACTCTTCATATTCAAGAGATTGAAAATACTTAATTGCTTTGCAAAGCAGACATTATTACATGGAGGAACTTTATATACTTTTTTTTTTCTTCATAGGATTGGTGGTTGGATTTATCCTTACAGTTGCAAATTACAGTTTCTTCACTTCTTTGTTTGTATTTTTTGTTACTTCTTCAAAACTTACTAAATGGAAAAAAGATATAAAGAAGCAAATAGATTCAGAATACAAAGAAGGTAAGCCATAACATTTTAATTCTTTCAGATCCCTTGTGGAGAATAAATACTGCATATTCCTCTTCCTTTCAAAGGGTCAGATGAGATGTAACATCCAGAGTAGGGAACACTGTTGTCATGCCTCCCCTCCACCCCTATCCCTACGAATATTAGAAAGCGACTTTGCTTTTGCTTCTGTTCTATTTAATAAATTGCTATCTAGTTTCTGATTTGAAAGTGTGTCTTTTTAAATTTAACTTTATGTATGTGTATTTTGCTTTTGTCTCATGCTGTTGCCTGTGAAAKTGTTTTGCCTGAAAATGCTAAAATTTAGTTTTTGTCACTTTAGGTGGACAGAGGAATTGGGTGCAAGTATTCTGTAACGGTGGTGTTCCTACTGAGCTGGCTGTCTTATATATGATAGAAAATGGACCGGGTGAAATTCCGATAGACTTTTCAAAGCAATACACAGCATCATGGATGTGCTTATCCCTTTTGGGAGCTTTGGCATGCTCTGCTGGTGATACATGGGCTTCAGAGATTGGTACTGTTATGAGTAAAAGCAAGCCAAGGTTGATAACAACCTGGAAGAAGGTTCCCGTAGGTGAGGTGTTACCTGTTCTACATGTACTTGTCTTAATATTTTGCTGATCTGTTTTGAATTATGCTTCCAACTTGAAAAGTTCAAAAACAGTCCCAGAAAAACAAACATCGGAAATCTGGGATTAGAAAATATTAGCAGGAATGCATTCTCTGAAATGGAATTGACTCAGTTGTGTTCCTGCTGCATCTCATTGGTGAGGTGCACCAACATAGCATCCAGGGAGCTAAAATCATTCTTAATGAATGCTGTCACTTCTCATCTCTGGTACTATTAAAAGTGTTTATACTGCCGATAATATAAAGAATGCAAGTAGTTATCTGAATTTTTCAGACATTAAAATTTTAATCAGTAGGAGAATATATATGTTCAATACAGACACTACAGAAAATTCACTTAACCAAATCTCTCATTTGCCTTAACATCTTACCAAGAGTGGGTAAAGTGAACCTTCTGTCTGTGAAACCTTGTCTGCACATTGGATGACATTGCTACCTTAAAGCAGCGTGTCTTTTTTGAGTCTTGCTGGCATGTTGATCTGAGTTTTAGCTGTTGTGGGATAGGATTTAAATGCGTGGGTATTTTTTTTTTTTCTTTTTATAAGTGTTCTTCAGACTTTTATTCAGTGAGCTGCCAAACATCTTCCTTTCTATGAATTTTGTTTCTTCTTTTAAATTTGTTGGTGAAATAATCTTGCTATACTTCTTCTGAAAGAGGCATTGTTTTAATAACGTGCACATCTCAAGCTCTGTATTTGTGGAGCAAGTATCTTTTTCTCCCCTCCTCCCCGCTTAGAGCACACAAATACCAGGTGACATTGCGAGGTGTGCTATCTGGTTTTATTTAATTTAATTCTAGTGAATATGTCTAGATAACTAGCCTTAGAGAAGGGAAAAGTAATAGTAATAGGCTGTAATGGTACAGGTTAAGCTTCTCAGCAGCATAATGGGAATTGTAAATAAAAGCTGCGGTAGCAGAGCCTTTGTGGATATAAGGGGGGAAGATCACTAAGAACACAGTTTTGATTTCATATAAAACATTTGAACAAATATAAGCCTTTAAGAAAAAGTTAGTAAATCAGCTTGGTTTTGTTTGATTTAGGTACTAATGGAGCAATTACTTTAGTGGGCCTGCTCTCAAGTTTGCTTGGGGGCATGGCAGTAGGTGTAGCCTACTTCATAACACAACTCATTTTCGTGACTGATCTGGAAATATCTGCTCCGCAATGGCCCATTATTGTGTTTGGTGCAGCAGCTGGCTTACTGGGATCAATTGTTGATTCATATTTGGGAGCTACGATGCAATACAGCGGTAAGATTCTTCTCCTTTTTTCTTTTTTTTTTTTTTTTTTTTTTCTTCACCCTCTCCTAATGTAACCTAAAAATGGACGTGAATTTCCAGAAGGGCTGAGGATGTGATTTTTAAATGGAAAAAATACAGAATTAGCAACACAAAGGACAATGGGAACCAAAGTGATGGACATGATAATGAAAACAAGAGCAAGGGCAGTTGGTCCTTTTCCACTTTTTGATTTGTTTATCTTATGTTACTGTCTTGTTGATGACTGAAAGAGACCAGAGATCTCCCAACATGTTACCTTGGAAAAAGCGATTGCTGCCCTCTCCTTTTCTATATATCTAATTATGGTAACATTTTATAAGAGAAAATGTCAGCTTAATTTTATCCATTCACTCAGATTAAGTTGTCACTGCAGAAGGTCCATTTCTAACTCTGAAGACTTAGCAATAGTCTCARCTTTAAGAATTAAATAAGAAAAGCTCCAGGAAAATGTGCACAATATTTTACGTTCTGGTTTTTTCAGTGCTTAATAGAGTACTCTTTCCTACAAGTTAAGCTTATCACAAACTAGCTGTGACTTCAAAAAAAAAAAAATCATGTCCATTTTAAAAAAAATTGTTGGCTGGCTGATTCTAAATGATTTCAGTATTTACTTACTCATTGCCCTTACGGATCATTGTCTGTGAATAAACACTACAGACAACCTTTAGGCTAAACTGTAAACTTACCCTATGTTTAAAAATTGTTTAAAGACCTTATCTGACACTATTCTGTTTAACAGCTGGTTTACAGAGTGAACTTAAGTTTTCAGATTTTGTTGTCAGTATACTTATTTGTTGGAAGTCGAGCTTTGAATGTGCAGATGAACTGCCTAAGAGATACAAGTCCTTTAAATCTACCATCACAGTGAGAACTGCAAACTGTCATTGATGCTGTGGATTTGGCTTTCCAGCAGTTTTTATGCTCTATTCCTTGTAGTTCCAGGAAAGTCCAAAATGTAATGGAGTGTTTAACCATTTGAGGAATTTTTAGATATTTCTGTACTAAAGAGGAAACACTTAAGCACTCAGACAATGTTTCATGCTCCTAATGAGACAGATGCATTAAGAGAATGTGGTAAACCTAGCTAATGCATGCCTGCATTTATCAGCATCTATTTGTTCTTCACTTCAGATATTTTTTCATGCTCAGCAACTTACTTTGCTAGCTGTAGCAGGGACAGTATGCAAGTTCCACAATTTCTTTTACAAATTCATAAGCACTGCTGGAGTATGTATACTATATACACATATATGCTGTGGTATATATATGCTTTGATGTAGATGAAATAGTGGTGCTCATGTGGTGCACACTGTTAGGTTTTGTGTCCCTCCTTACTTTAACCCACTTTTCCAGTCCCTCTTCAATGTGGTCTCCTAAGGAATACTCCAATCTCTCTGCAGCATCTTGAGAAACAATAAATAAATATGGCAGTGGTAATAAAGAATTGTGTCTTTTTTTGAAAACATTATGCTACCACTGCTAATCCCTTCTGTCAGTGTTTTTCCTGTTGGTAATATTCCTAGATTTGATTTAAATGATAGTCTGTGATACCCACTGTATCTAAGAGAAAGTCCTTCCCAGCCCACACATTTATTAAGTAAAACTTTGTCTGAATAGCTGCGCAGAATTAGATTCAAATTTTCCTGCGTTATCAGTCTGAAGCCATACCTATTCTGTAAATAACAAAGCTAATGGAAGGACTTACTGTTACCTTTCCTACTTGTTTATGCTCTGAATCTACATTTTATGTGCATTTGAGGTATATATTTATAAAAATTTATTCCCAGTTTTTCTCTCAAGAAAACTGACAACTTTCTAAAATGTAGCAAGTGTTAAGAGTTAAACTATCAGGCTTTGAAGTTTGATTTTTATGTAGCTCTTTTGCATTACCCAAAGCTAGGTTTAAATGTATGATTCAAAGGTAACTGTAATACCAGCTATATGCCCGCCAAGCAGGTTTGTGGTGTGGGTTTTAAGTTGTGTCTGAGGTGCTGAAAATTTTGTAATAAAGCAGCAGCTCAAAATGAAATTTCCGTGTTGTGGGTATTAGCAGATATTCAAATCTACAGAGGAAAATAATGTTAATATAAAATGTGCTGATTTGTTTTGGAATGTTTCTTCATGTCAACCTTAAATGCGTGCATATGCACGTACCCAGTTAATACTTCACTGTAGTGTGAGCTGGCATTAAACTCAAGCATCCTAGAATTTTATGCTTTTATCAGCATATAAAATAACGCAGCTGGACAAAACATAGGATAATGGTGTGTGTACAGTAGCAGCTAATGAAACGCAGTGCTAGAGTACTGCTAATACAGAGGCAGAGCAAGAAAAGGCTTAAGTAATAGGAAAAAAAAATCAGCTGCTGGTAGTATAAAACTGCTGTGTAAATAGAAATGTTGAATTCAACCTAAAGGAGCTTGTTTTCTGTCAGATCAAGTAATAATGTTATTTCCATAGTTTTCCTTTGAAAACAAATACACCTTCTTGACAGGAAATACATGTTGCTAATCAGTTGTTTCTGTTCTGTTCAAAACAGCATCCTTTGCCTTAGAATGGGTCTTGGAATAGCTTTATTCCTCTTCTGATTTAGCTTGTGTTTCATTCCTTTCTTTGCTATGGAACTATGTAAAGAGAGAAGTAGACCTGGCAGAAGTGTAACTTTTCAAAAGAAGTAACTTCTAACATAAAGTATTGCATTTATATCCCATTCTTTGAAGCTACCAGATTAAACTAACTGTAATTTAGTTTAGTCTGTTGGTGACTTTTCTTACAGAGGTTTAACACCATAATGGTAAACTAAATTTAGGAAGTTGCATACACTTGGTTACTAAGTTTCTTTTCAGCTTGTTTGACTTTGTAAAATTAAGTTTTTTATCTTTTCCCAGGTTTTGACCAGAATATTGGCATGGTTGTCAACCACCAAACAAAAGACTCCAAGCACATATCTGGAAAACCTATATTAGACAACAACACAGTAAATCTTTTTTCTTCTATAATCGTTGCTTTGGTGCTTCCAGGCGTGGCGTGGTGTTTCTGGCCCCGGGGTTGAAATGGTTTAAGGTTGTCTGCATGTGATTCATTTATGTTCAGTCTTACTCAAAGACTCTGAAGAGTTCTCTTTGAACTCTCTTGAAGAGAGGGATCTGAAACTTTCAGAGAGCCAAAGGACTCTCCATCTCAACTTACTAAGGCTGTAAGCTTCATATGGCAATTGGCATCTGTCAGGGCAAGGAAGGGGTTTTGTCAATATGCTCTTGCTGCTCTTTAAATGGATGTAATCATTGCCAAGTGAGGTGAAGCACTTCATTTATCCTCATGGAGCTGAAGGGTTGGCATCTATGTTCTCTCCAGTCCCCAGCATCTGGAAGGGCAAGAAGCTGGAAATAGAAGTCTAATCTACATCAATCAGTGTGATGGAGCATTGTGGCTATTGTCCAAGCCAGACACAAAGTACTCTGAAACTTTATGTAGGCAGTGGTAACACAGGTGAAATGGGTGAATTCTGGTATTTCCCATAATCTACAGTATGTAAGGTTTTATGGAAATATTTTKGGGGGGGGGGGGGAAGAAGTAAGCCTTGTTGTCTATTCTGTATCCTGATTCTATCTCCACTTCCCTGAGAATAGGGTTGGTAAAAGTGATGCCACTACATAATGTTTGAAGCAAAAGACTAAATTTAAAATAGAAACTCACTAGTTTTTCCAGTAAGAGTAATAAATTTGTCTGTGCTTTTTTGACATCTTTATTTCCAAACTAATGATATTTATGAAGATTGGCAATACTGTGGTACTTATTAAATTACTTAAAATTAAAGATTACAGTTGTGAATTCACATTCATCTCTTTAGAAGTAGAACGTTTTTTCCATAAGCACGGAATTGTTCCATAACGTTTAGCATTCTGACCAAACTATACTCTTTGGTTCTTTCTCAGCAGTGGAAGTGTTTCCCATTTTGTTTGGGGTTGCTATTCCGAGATGTTGGCCTCAACCAAAGAAGGTTATCCTCATAGTGAATGGGGAAAGTCTCACTTACCATTTCAAAACGGGAATTTAACTTTTGGTCCTCAGGCTCCTATGTTAGGTGATTCCATCTTCCATCATTAATTTATAAAGGAGGTGAAAGTAATTTAGCCAGCACAGATTATATTTAAACTTTAGAGATACCTTCATAATAACCTGTCACTGTTGACATTCAGAAGGTAGGGCCCATACTGTTAACTTATAAAAAGCTTTTTATCTTTGGAGATAGGTATTTTGTATTAAACATCTGATTTTTTTACGAATGTCTTGTGTCTGTTGCCTGTGTTAATTCACTTGAATTGTGTATTATGTCACCGTTAYGGGAATATTCAAAAATTTTAACACCTTCCATGTTGAGTTTACTCTTTTGAAATCTAGTCTATATAATTCTATGATCTGGAATTTATCACTGGAACTAGTTCACTGTATTATTCAATTATACAGATGAGGTTTCAAACTAGTAAAAGCTTTCTGAAAAGAACAAATTGTATGGCTGCTGTATGTCTGTTCCTGTGGAAAGGCACAAAATTATAAAAGGAATATATGCACTTAAACTGTAACAATAAACAGTTGAGATTTTTATGCATTGTTTGGATTTATGCTGCTTCTAAATAAACACTGTATTAGTTGTCTTGCAAGATCTTATTAATCCTGTTGTGATTTCTAGAATTAAGAAAGACACAATTTTTGTAAGATACTTTTTCTTTCAATTAAATGCCTTATTTTTGTATTCTTTTGGTTTCCTGAAACAAAGTATACTTTCTAACACTGAAGTGGACGTGGTCAGCTTTTCATTATTTAATAAGGGTCTCATGTGAAAACCAGCTTGCCGTAGTGAGAAGACGCCTGTGACTTTGAATTCATAGCAGCATGAAATGCTTTGATCTGTTATCATATGAATGAATGTGATCTGAATGAACTCCTGCCAGTAGGACCTTCAAAGGCCATTATTCAGAATTTTTTATTTGTCATGTCTTCGTGATGACACTGGGTTGCTTTTGAAATTCCCACTCATAAATCTCCAGTATTTAGAAAGATCTGAGCACTCTTGAACTCTAAAAAGGACAGTGTTAACTCTGGGTATATTATATTGAGCTTATGCAAATATTGTTACATTTAACTATTTAGTAGCTGTAAAACTGTTAGCTTTGGTGTGGGGCGGGTGGGGAGTAGGGGATACAGGGAAGAAGTTACAGAATGTGACAAACTGCCTGTAAACTGGTGTGTGTCACTGAGAGCAGTTCCTGAGCCCAGGGATACCACCTCTCCACGTGCTACTTGGAGAGACAGAAAATGCAGGAAGTAAAAGGGAAAGTGATAAAAAGAGGAGGAGCTAGGAGAAAACCAAGGAAATTGATAGACTGGAAGTTGCAGAATAGGTCACTGCAGTAAGCAAATTTAATTCCATTCTTTTAAACACTCAAATATTTGCTTCAGAGCCATTGGTACTGTTACTGTATGAGATAACTCTGTCACTGGTTTTCCTTTCATATTGAAGTGGCACCAGTATTTCCACAGCACCAAGAGGATACACTCAATATTTTTTTAATTGAAGAGGTTACAGCTGTGAAACATTGGTCTTCATTCTTGGCTTGATTTTTAGATGTGTTAGAAATTCAAGTAAGAGTATGATTATGACATAATTGCATATGAGAAATCTTTAGCCAGGTCTCGCTTAGGCAAGAGTGATCCTGAGTGTTGCAGTATACTGGTATCAGAGTCRCTAATACTCAGTTATTTTTTATATTTCTATTTTGTTGTTACAACTATATGGATTGTGGTGGTCTGTCCATACTGCTGTTGAGTGGTACATAATTGCAGATGTAAACCACAGTTCCCTGGGACAACGAAATGAAGTGGTATAAAAAATGAAGGGGATATACCACCTCTCTTGGGTATTAAGGACTAGCTGATGTTCAGAAGACTGACTTTTTTACAATAAAGGGCTGAAACATCTTGAAATACTGTTGGCACTTTACAGAACCTGATTTGGGCACTGGATAAATGTGGTGATAGATTGATAATTCACATTAAAATCTGTTAGGATTGGGCATCTCCGATTTGTAAGTAGGATTTGTTTTCCTTGTGTTTCCCGCAACAGTGCTTTGGTCCCCATTCAGCCTTTTCTTAAATTTCATTATCCGGCATCTTAAATTGTAGTAAGTCACTCTTCTTCAAGCAGGTGTTAACCTGTTTTACAGAAAGTTTATTCACATAAAGTCTTGTAGGTACATTACAGTCTCTGCTTCTGGCTATTGCCATAACTGGATAATAACTTTCAATTTAAATACTGCTTCTGTTGGGGGGTGGCGTGCAGCTCTCACGATTATGGGCCTGTTGCAGTGTGTAAATAAGAGCAGGTACATGAATTCACTCAGACTATATGGATCCCTGCTGTGCTCCCAAGCCTGCAGCCATATTAATGCAAGTCCCAAATGAAAATGAAATACAGGAATGTGGAAATAAAGCTGTTGGGCAAATGATGGCTTCTACTTAGGTACTCCCAAGTCTGTAAAACTTGAGGCCAAGTAAAGAAATTCCACCAAGATAGCATTTATTCAGTAGCTTTTCTACAACTTGCAGGAAAAAATGGGTCAATTTTAGTATCTTGCCACTACGACCACGAACTTGAATCCTAGAACAGCCCAGGCTGGAAGGGACCTTGAAGGATTATCTGGTCCAACCTTCCATGGGAAGGGGAGCCTAGGTGAGAGTATCGAGCACCCTGTCCAACTGCATCTTGAAAACCTCTGGTGATGGGAACTCCACCACACCCCTAAATGTCAAGAGTTTTCCTTAAAACACAATCAGGTGGATGCACAGGAAAGCAGAAGACCACGGTTATGTGAGTTCTGGCTGGGAAACCTGCCGTGTGACTGAGTGATAATATGAAGTAGTAATGTCATACATGTGATCACTTTGAAAATATCTTTAGAATAAATGTACCCTCCCTTATTAGATCTTCTAGCAGGATTGTTTGCTCTGTGCTGCTCTGGGATCTGCCATCTTAGAGCAGGGGCAAGTGCTGGTTCCTAATCCAGGTGGTTGACTGAAGAAGAAAAGACTGGGTTTAGCTGAAATGTGGAAGAACCTGTCTAACCCATGTTGAGGAACGGGGTTTTGGGAAGGGGAATACCACCAATCTGGAAACAACTACCAGTTTTGGGGGGAGCTACCTGGTTGGACTTGCAGAGCCACCTGCGAAGCCCTGTATAACTTGTTCGCACCTCCCTTGCCTGGTGGCTGCTTTTTGCGGCTTTGTTCAAACAAGCATAAAGCAGAATTAAACACTGCAATGTGATCGCCATCCAAACTGGACTTGGAGGTTCAAACCCACGCTACTAGGAAGGATGAAAGCAGTTTAAAAAAATATGAATGCATTCTGCAGTTAGAGGAAATGTCAGCAGAAAGCAAGAAAGCAGTAAGAAAAGTCTTCTGGCGCTTAGAGGATATTTGTTAATATCCTCTAATAACTTCAGTAACTAGTTTTGTAAGGACTTTGCAAATGCAGCCGTAGCCGCAAAGCTAAGGTAGAAGGACATCGTAAAAACTCACGTTGGCCCTAAGAAGCGACATCATGCACTTAATGCAAAAGTAAACACCTGTGCACAAGCTGCTTCTTACAAAGGCTGAGCTCTCTCTGCACCCCAACCTCGTGGTTCTGTAAACTGTGGAGAATATGCTGCTCTTAATTCTCTCTTTCAGTTAACCCAGTTACAGGCTTCATAGAAGCCCTTGGGTTCCCAACATGTTTTTTTGGATAAATACATCAATCAACCTCTACCCTTACAACCCAGCACAGCTATACATTTATAAAAGCATCAAAATCCCCATGAAACAGCCCAGATCACTGCTTCTTATCAATACTGGGCGGGTATCAATCATGGGGTTACTCTGCTCTGTTGTTTCTTGCTGAAGGGCTCTTGCTGCAGTGACTTCTGCAGAGTTCAGCCCAGTACTAGAAAAGCAATGACCTCTGTCATCCCAATTTTTTTGTTACCACTACTCATTGTCCTGATATTTCATTATTCCATTTGTTGACTTACTAAGTCCTGAAATCATTCCACTGTCGAAAGCTGCTGCAATCAAATGCTCTCCCAAAACAACTGTAGTTTCAGTCTGCCTTCAAACTGCCAAATGCCTCTGGTTATGGTGCTCCCAATATATATGCATCATCTCGCTGCTTTAAGTGCCTCCTCCTAATATAATTTAAAATGAAAAAGTGAAAAGAGACGATTCATGATGCATTGGGATAAGAAGCGTGAGTGTAATTCACCTCTGGAAACCCTATGTCTTTTGGTAGGTGTCCTAAGAAGAAACAGGTGTCAGCATCTGACATTGCACTCAGTGGTGTCTGCCCGAGAGGCTCTATAGCTGACTTAACCTGTGCAAAGCTATGCCAGAAAAAACAAAAACAAAAACAAAAACAAAACCACCAACCAAACCCTAAAAAGTGCCCGAAGCCATTATCACAAGACCAAATGGAAGCATAATTTAATTTATTGTACTTTAGAGTTCGAAGTTAAACAAACAAAAATATTCTCACACTGGGTTGCCTATAGATTTATGAGTAATAAACCACTTAGATTCAGATAGGTTTGGTTTGGAGTGGTTTAACATATACTTCACCTGGGTTCAGAACTCACCTGAAATAAGAATGTAATCTAGATTTCAAGCTTAGATGCCTTTCCTTTTTCTCTTCTTATCTCTAATGAAGCCAGTTTTTTACTATATGTTTTGATTTTTTTCCACAATGGAAAACTGCTGGTCATCTGTCTTCACCTGCTGTTCTATGTGAGAAACTGTCTTCGTTCTTAAGGTATAACAAAGTCAAGGTATAACTTAAGGTATACCTCTTAAGGTATAACTTGTCCAGAGGCAAGGGTAAGCCCATGTGTAGTTTTGAAAATGCTTTGCCCAATTCTTCCTTGCGGATGTTTTTGCACTGGAGTGCAAGCTCCAGCTTGATTACAGATGCTCCACTTTATTGACTTGTACTCTTAAGTCATATATAGGSAAACTGTTCTCCTGCCTCCAGCCCTCCATGCAACACAGGAACGCAGGCCTTGCAGAGTGCATGGCTTGAATGAGCTTGTAATAGCATTTCTAGAAGGAGAATAAAGTYCAAATTCACAAAATACACAAGAGCTTAATTTAAATGTTCTCCAACCCAGGCTAGTGACTTTTGCCACAAATTTCCTCTTTGTTAGAGAATTTCAGTATTTTCATAGCCAATAGATTATCTTTCACTTCTGATATTTGGCACATTTAAAGTGAAAGAGATGTTGTGTCTCCGATTTTTTCCCTTAATTCTTGGTTATTTTCACTGTAACAGGGCAGTGTTGTTACCCTCTATTTTCTTGAGATTTTTGAGAATACTGCTTTTATTGAAAAAAGGAAACCTTCCACGTGCTCACTTAATACTTACGCTAAAAACTTAGTTACTGGTGGTACCAAACCATTATCTGCCATAGGAGAAAAGCRAGTGCTTAAGAATTTTGCAAGTGGCCAAACTGAAAAGAAGACATGAATTAATGCAACAGCTTATTTCGTGTTAAGAAGCGCAAATGAACATATCATTTAATGGCAGCCTGAATTCCAGCAGGCATGTGTTAATGTTCATACTCAGCATTTAAGCATTGTTCTGAAGAATGAAGTGTTAACAATTAACTGTTGCTGACATTTGTACATAATGTAACAGCAAAATCCTACTAGATTTAATAGGCACTGCTATAAAGACTGCTTTTTGACACCTCTAATTTTAGAAAATTAAAACTGTCAAGAGTGTTCTCTTTGAGGACTAGCCATTTGCTGAAGTTAAAATCCAACTTTTTTAAAAGCTTTTTTAATAATTTTTTTTTATATGAAAGGGATAGTACATTTTAGATTAGTAATTTTCTTCACACCGTTACTAGGATAACATTTTGTTTAAAGGTTACTCATACTTTTTGTCCAAGAAGGAAACATTAAAAGTGTAAGCCCAAAAGAATTTTTTAAAAATTTAAATGGAGTTAAAGTTATTGAMAATTACTGTTAAATCTGTGATGCCACTTAAATTCCCTTAAATGATATCTGTATGCACTTGTATACAGCAGCTCTAGTTTGGTATTTAAGCTAGAGGGTAAGAGAACAACGATTGTGATAGTAATGTATATGTATCAGTCGATACCCATGTCTTCACAGAATTTACAAGTCCAAAAATAACACCTGCACGTATGCCATTTTGGGGTTGTTATCACTAGTTCTTTGCAATTGTAATCCTCTCCTGTTAAATATCCTCTCCTGTTTATTCTCTGTCATTATCTGAAGAATCCAGTTTTCTTCATTCCGGCTTCCTCTCTCTCCTCCTCTGTTTTACTGCCCTAGCTCCTGGAGCRGAGTCTGCAGCCACTCTTGGATCCTCATGAATGTGAATTAGAGGAACCACGGAACAGTGACTCTTTTCATAGCAGGAGATACAAACGTAGTGTTTACTCTTCTGTGCATGGCACAGGACTGATCTGTTTTGTGCAATTATTTTTTCTTTGCTAGTGCAAATAGTCATATAAAAATACTATTTGATGTCTTCTGGGGCCTATAATGTCTCCCTTCCCATCCAGGTTTAGGGAAAAGTGAAATGTAAAACAACAAAAGCTGACTGCTAGGGTTGGAAGTTGCAGAAAGCTGAGCTCCACTTCTGCATTAAGGATGCTGAGGAGTGCTAAGGTACCCTCGTCTATACAAGAGTTTAATGCAAAGAGATACCTTTAGATTTGAAGGCAATCCTAAAAAAATCAACTCAGTGTCTTCCCCAGAATCGAAGCATCAGTCCTGTGAGAGACTGTATCAGGACACAACAGAGACACATCCAGGATTATTTTACTTCTCTACCCAAGAGCACCTAGAATATGTTGCTTCCCATTTTTCTCAGATAGGGAAGCTGAAAAACAGAAAAGTAAATTAGCTTTGCCAAACCACCTCCACTTACATTGTCCTGTCTTTAGTAAGAAATGGTCCGCTTTTAGTAATTTTTGTAAAGACTCCTTGTAACAATCAGAGCACTTTTTTCCCTACTACGCCAGAGCAGTCCTAATTTGAAGCGTCACAGGCTGATCAAAGTTTTCAGCTGAGTTATTTTCCTGCGCCTTGTTTTCAGCACAGAGTTTGTACACATCTTTGCACAGTCAGTAATGCTGTTGTTGTTTTGCCAGGGTTGGTGGCATCAAGCACTCCAGCGCAGCTCTATTTCATCAGTGTTTGACCCAGCTAAGTGGAGAGCTGCGAGATACTAGCCAGCAAAATGTTCAAGCACGCAGTTAATCTTAAGCACGGGAGTAGTCCCGCTGAAGTGTTAGCAATTGAGGGGCGTGCTGGTGTTGTTTCAAGTCAAGCAGACTCTGAACAGCCTCGCTGAGCTGCAGTCAGCGTGCTCCCCTGCATCACCTCTAGCAGATGGGCCCTGCTCACGTGAGTAAAGTTCATTAAGTGCATGCACAGTTGCAGGATTGAGTTAATCGGTTTTATCTTTGATGAATTGTGCTTAATCTTCAAACATAAAGTAACTAATTCAAAATGATTGTATTATTACTGCTATCAGTTCAGATCCTCCCTACCCTGGCACTTATTTTCAGGGTCAGAAAAAGCATTTCGGTAGTCTTCAAAGGAGGTTTTAAAGAAATTAATGTGGAAAGGCTATTTAAAATTGCTGCACCCAGAAACTGGGTTTAGTAAAACTCCTTTAAATTACAAAGTACTAAAGCAATCCAGGTTGAAAACAAACCGAAAGTTCTCCAGGTGAAATGGGCATTTAGAGAGCGACTATAATTGCTCAGATGAAAAGCTGAAACCGTGATTGAATATTTGCCTAAAAGATAAGCTCTAATTCATATGAGAACTAGACAGGGAAGACGTCATAAGTAAATTAGACAGGAGGTGAGACTAGTTGATGGCAACARTATGTTTTGGCTTGATGGTCTGTGAACTTTGTGAACTGACCACTTACATGAGCCTAGAAATGTATCTGAACAAGCAGTGACTCTCCAAATGGTGTGCCTAGTTTGTGAGTGAAAATATTCTCGTCGATATTGGTGGGAGTTACTGATGCATAACGTAGCCATTTAACCACACACTAATCACGTGGCAGACAAGTGACATGAATATGCAATTATACAGTCTTATCAAGTGTCTCATCAACTAATTAAACAATGAAGGTGATGAATATTTCAGTTTTATATCCCAATGAAAACTCTGGCTCCCCGAGACACCAGAAAGCCCCTCTCGTGCTATGCTACTTTAGCAAGCAATCTGTCGTCTGTACAGCGTTGCTTCCTGAAGCACTGMGATTTGCTCGGCGGTGGGAGAGCTCTGTGGTGTAGCTATGTTCACCCAATTTTGCCATGTGGTATCACATCACCAGGCTACAGCAAAGTAAATTTAATGATAAGCAGAGATCTAGGACTTATCCTTAACATTTGACAAATCTTCTGTAGTTTTCTGATCAGCTAGTTATTTTTATACAGCTATGCAAATGTGCTCTGTCCTGCTACCTTAGCTCATCCTGTCCTCTGTTTTGCATGAAAAAAAGCAAAATACTTTTTTTTTACAATGAACAGAGTTATCAGCTGGTGCCTGTTGACAGAAGCACAGYGTAACATCAAAGGAAGCATTTGTTGCCTTGAATTTGCCATTAGATACACATAGTTTCTTCATCTGCTAACATTAATACATTTTAAATTTATTTGGACACAAAAATACCTAAGCAGCCTGAAGTGTTCAGACCCAAAACAACCTGCAGGCCTTTGATGGTTAACAGAAGTGATTTCCTGATAAAAACATGGAATTACTAAATACAGTAGGATTTCCAAAGCGGTTTGCCTCAGCAGAGCTCTACTATGGTATTAACGTTGCAATAACACCACTAGAAGAATTCAAGCCATATTTCCATTATTGCTACAGGTCTGTGTGCTCTGTGTCCTGAGGGACTTGCCATTTAATTCTGCTTGCTGAGAGGACTGTTTGAATGCATTACAGCGGCTCCYGAGGTAGGACTGGGACAGCAGGTCTAGGTTGACGTCTCCTACCAAGCTGGACTGGCAGCACCAGGGGGAGAACTCGCTCTGCCCATCTTACAGGCTTCTGGTTCCACAGTACCAAAGTATTCAAGGCGAAGAGAAGGAGGGAAGTCCTCCTACCTCCCTGATCCTCAAGAATTTTAGTTTGTGTCTGTGAATTATCTGAACTCTTCTGGTTGTTGCAAATAGGTTTTGTCTCAGGTCCTGCAGCACCTGAAAGGAGAAGCCCGAAGTTGGCTACCTGAATACACCCGTATTTGCACAGAYGAGCACTCTATTATCTTACACAGAATAGCCTCCCATAACCAAGGATCCTCTTGTATAATTTACACAGAGGGAGTAGGCAGAAGGTCTAACCTGGCAGACTGATGTAACCTGGGACAATTTGGCTGTACTGATGTGAGGACCCAGGTAAACACGATGCAGAATCAAGAGATTTTGGATGGTKCCTTGATAGCCTCATTCCTCAATGCTGAATTTATTCTGCTGTTGATAGGGATGTGTCTGATACTGATGACATATATGGGTTGTTGCAATGAAAGATCTTACGGAGTTTAGTGAAAAGAGCAAAGGTTAGCACGATCTTCTAGATGACTTGCATGCTGGGTTACTACAGTCTGTCTCGTTCATAAGTGTTCTGGTGAGTTAAAAGTTTACAGTGTTGTTCATTTCTTTCTCCTCAACTTTTCTGCACTGGAGGTTATATTGTAGCTTCTTTTCACCATGCTCCAGCGACGTCTGCTCGTTTTATCTGCTGGTGAAGTTCCCATATTTTGTTCAAAAGCATAGGTCAAAGTTGACAAACAGCCAGGGAATCTTTAATGAAATGCATTACCTAAGAATCAGTCACCCTCTTTTCAATACTAACTTTTAGACACTAGTTAACTTCATTTATACAAAATAAAGGCCATTTCCTGAAAAGTTCCATGAAACTGTTTTTTTCCTTTGTTGCTATGCCAAAATCACTATCCTTCCAGTTTTGCGAACCCTATTTTACAGCTCTTGTGYCTGATCTGCTCAGACCCATGACCTCCACTATCAGCACCTCCTCTGCCGTGCTGCTCCCTGAGGCTCTCACACTGTAGGTACAGACATTGCTGCCTTGAAGATGGGAAGGTCTATTCTACCCTCGGTCGGAGAAAATTTTCGYGCACAGAACAATGCATGGAAAAGTGTGGAGAGTGAGTGATATTATAGCATACTTGTACCATCAGAGASACCTTGTCATTGTGTTGAAGTACATAAGCAATTGGTTTATGTTTCCCCATGGAATGAGTCAATTCAGATAAACAGGTAATTTCAGCCTTCACTTTTTAAACAAGCTGTTTATACTGATGGATGATTTCCTTCACATCTTTCTTTATGATGTTAACAGACTGTGGGGAAAAACAAAGTCCAAGAAATTGCTCACATTTCCCTAGAAAATTCAAAATTACAGCTCAATGGAAAGAGAAGCGGAAAACTAGTCATCACCTGTAACTTCAGACCTTTCTCTAGAATGCCTTCACTGAAATAGGACCATTCTCCAACTCCTCCCATCTCTTCCTTTAACAGTAGCAACAGGTGCCCTGTACGAAAGTGAAGTAGGGAGTCACCAAAACACATCCTGAGGCTTCAAGGTGCTGGTTGTTGCCTGTAATTCCTGTGACCCAGCCATGTGAAAGTACTCCGTTTCTCTTCTCTGTGTTCCTGGACCTTGTATTGTTCCTTTGTCAAACGCATGTAGAGACATCAGCTTTTCTAGGAACCATCAAATGTACCATCAAATCAGAGCAGAAGTCTCAGCATCCCTCCTGGAAACCAGCCAGTGCTAGATGCCTCAAAAGAAGAATCAACCTGAAGTAAGAGAACTGGCCTGGACAATTACGAGCTGACTAGCGCGTAGTGGATGTTTCTTAAGTCACCTCAGTTAGAGGCTGAATTTCCTGAAACTTTGAAGTTTGCATCATTACTTCAGTCACTGCTGCAYATCTGGGGAGCTCAGCAGTCAAGAAGTGAGACTTGACAGAGCTGGGAGCTCAGAGGTGCCTGCTMTACAGCATTTTAAAACTCTTATCAGGCTTTCACCACCTGAAAGGCAAAGATGACTGAACCTAGACTTACGCCTGTCGCCCTTGGAGATCACAGCATCCCCCTTGCAGTTGTCCTCATGTGGTAAGGACAAGGCAGATGAGTAAATGCCACCATTTAAACTAACTGTCGCTGTTACATGAGACAAGAAGGTGCAGAACAGCCGATGCAAAACCAAGCTCAGTCATCGTTAGTTGTTAAAGGCTCTCTTCAGCTTTTGTTTGAACTGATATGCATATTTTAAATTAATGAACAAGTTGAAATCAGCTTGATTACAAAACATTGAGAATAAAATAAAGTTTTATTAGTATTAATCATGCTAGCCATGATTTCTGTGTCTTGCCAGGTGAAGCGATTAAGCAGCTAGTTCTGTTCAGTCAGCAAAGGCTATTCTGTGAGAAAATTCAGGATTTGAATGCGATCCTGATAGGAACTTTCACTCTGAAGAAGCAGCATATAGTTCAAAGTGAATAACACATGCTCCGCATCCCTCTGGCTTGCAGCAAACAAACCCTCCTTCCCTGCCTGCAGTACTTACATCGAACTGAGCGAACAGGACTCCCACCGAGCATGGTGGGCTGGGGAGCAGAAGAGCTGGCTCACTCACCCTGCCTCCTCCTGCCTGAGCAGGGGCTTCTTTCAGCACTGGAAGCAGACACTGGCAGTGAAGAAAAAGTCCTTTTGGTCAATTCACAACAGGACTGCAATGCCCTCGTTGCTAATAACGGGAGTTATAAACTCACACACACACACCCCTTCCCTCCCTTCTTCACGTTTTCATTTGTAGTAAGTACTGTTTAGTAAACATTACCAAGCTCCCACCCTTGTACTCATGGAAAAAATGTATTAACCAAGGATGCAATGGTATTTTGAATCAAAGCGCTTGTAAAGATGACTTGGAAAACCGGATTTTCCCCAGAGCGCTTGTTTGGGGGTTTTTTGCTGGTGAAGTAAGGAGGGGGACCAGCAAAACCGCTACCATGGACTTC
>JAYKAV010000536.1:46885-79556 GCA_035582835.1 Phoebastria nigripes
TTTAGATTGGACATTAGGAAAAATTTCTTTACTGAAAGAGTGGTTAAACATTGGAACAGGCTGCCCAGGGAAGTGGTGGAGTCCCCATCCCTGGAAGTATTTGAAAGACGTGTAGATGAGGTGCTTAGGGACATGGTTTAGTGGGCATGGTGGTGTTGGGTTGATGGTTGGACTTGATGATCTTAGAGGTCTTTTCCAACCTTAATGATTCTATGATTCTATGATTCTATGATCTTGGTTGTTCCAGTTGGCAAATGCTTTTGTTTGCTAGAAATCTGTCAATAAAACTGTGTTGTTTTTCTTTAATGAACACAGCAATATGTCTTGTAGCCATCAGTGTCTCCACAAGGGAAAAACAAAGCTACCAAAACACTGCAGAGAATCCCTAACCATGGATCCACTCATTTAAAAGATGTAGTTCACAGGAGAACTGCTGTTTACAATCTGACTAGTCGCTTTTTCTGAAGTACATACAACTAATGTCTTATATAAACTGTTTTATTCCTCCATATAGATTCAGGTAGAGCTTCAGAGGAAGGAAATGAGAGGATCATGCTTTTCGGATAAAATGTGAGCTCCTTGTTTCCCCTCATCTACTGGAAAAGTAGCGCGATCTACCTGGCCCAGCAAGCTTTGGGAATGTTATCAGGGCTTAGTGAAACACTCACCAGGTTTGGGGGAATATAATTATTCCTTCACAATTTACTCCAAGTAACTCAATTATAAGTGGTCTCCAATCCTCACTTTACAAAGAAAGATCTGGGGACCTGGACAGGCTCGAGAAGTGGTCCCGTGTGAACCTCATGAGGTTCCACAAGGCCATGTGCAAGGTCCTGAACCTGGGTTGGGGCAACCCCCAGTATCAATGCAGGCTGGGGGATGAAGGGATTGAGAGCAGCCCTGCCGAGAAGGACTTGGGGGTAGTGGTGGATGAAAAGCTGGACATGAGCCAGCAATGTGTGCCGGCAGCCCAGAAGGCCAACCATACCCTGGGCTGCATCAAAAGAAGCGTGGCCAGCAGGTCGAGGGAGGTGAYTCTGCCCCTCTGCTCTGCTCTGGTGAGACCCCACCTGGAGTACTGCATCCAGCTCTGGAGCCCTCAGCATAAGAAAGACATGGACCTGTTGCAGCGGGTCCAGAGCAGGGTCACAAAAATGATCAGGGGGATGGAACACCTCTCCTGTGAAGAAAGGCTGAGAGAGTTGTGGTTGTTCAGCCTGGAGGAGAGAAGGCTTCAGGGAGACCTTATTGCGGCCTTTCAATACTTAAAGAGGGCTTATAAGAAAGATGGTGGCAAACTTTTTAGCAGGGCCTGTTGYGACAGGACAAGGGGGRGTGGTTTTAAACTAAAAGAGGGTAGATCTAGACTAGGTATAAGGAAGAAATTTTTTATGCTGAGGGTGGTGAAACATTGGAACAGGTTGCCCAGAGAGGTGGTAGATGCCCCATCCCTGGAAACATTCAAGGTCAGGTTGGAGGGGGCTCTGAGCAACCTGATCTAGTTGGAGATGTCCCTGCCCATGCCAGGGGGGTTGGACTAGATGACCTTTAAAGGTCCCTTCCAACCCAAACTAGTCCATGATTCTATGATTCTATCTTAGGGGTAAAACCCCCTGGTTGTGGCTCAACCATCTCTGTGCCAGTCCTGTCCACAGCCCTACAGCAGTCCCTGAGTCAGCACATTTCCTGGCACCCCGCAGGTCGCCAAATAACCTCAAATTAAGAAGATTCCTCCCTTTTCCACCCAAGATTTTTAGCATCACAGCTCCTTGTGGGATATTTGCCTATATGCTCACTAAGTCAGGCAAACATTGTTGTGCATTTGCTTTTTGTCTGTCTTTTTAAACTTGTGCCCATTAGAGACTTGAAGAATTATGTTTGTAGAAGTATAAGGTTCAGAAAAATAATTTGTGTGGGGAAAGAAAAGTACATGATTAAATAATATAACAAGGAAGCTTTCAAGTGTTTAATGATGCTAATAATAATAAATATATTTATTTTAATATTGTTGTTGGCATCTCCTTCCTTATGTGGCAAGACTCAGGTATGAAAGAACACCATGCTGGGCTAGGAGCAGTGCAAATCTGGACACTTAGGACATGACTAGATGATTGAGTATGGATGATTGTGTATCTTCCTACGTGAAGTCTAAATCGGAGGGACAAGTGATCGGCTGAGCCTGACAGTGAACACAGCCACTGCTTCCAACAAAGTTACAACCTGCAGGGAGTTCTGCTGAGGAAATACAAAATTTTTTTTTAACAAAAGTTGGCCACTTTACTATCTGCTTCTACTATAAAACGGTTATTTATTATTGTGATTCAGTGGGTTACTACTTTAAGGGAACAACAAATATTGTATGAAAAGAAGTTTTGCATCTATGTTCAGAAGTAACTGCCACCTCAAACTTCTGTATAAACTCATCTGCAAGCTACACATCCTAATGTGTAGTACAATATCATCGGCATTATCTTCAGGCTGGGAGGACAAGTCTTCCAGAAGTGCTCCTTCAATGGGGAACAAGGGGTCTGTTTGGAGGTTCATCACCTCAGACCCTTCCTCTGAAATTCCCATGAGCCTACAAAATCTCGAAGGTCTTACTCCAGAACTAAGTTTCAAAGTGAGCAGCTTACCAGAAAAAGAAACAGTAAAGATTTGCATGATTTGTCCTCGGAAAGCTGTATTGAACAAACTGGGTTGAGGCCCAAGACCTCAACTTGGGTTGAGAGATGTTTTGTAGTAATGGTATGAGGGCYATTACTATAGGGTTAAAATAAAATATAAAACCCAAAGCGGAACACAGATAAAATGGCTATGGGAAACCATGAAAGTCCCATACCATTTATCTGTGACGTCATCTTAATTATGGGTAATGACATATTTTATATCTCCAGCGCTAAGAACTGCTATCTTTGGCTCCAGACCTGTCCTCCGTGGCTTTAGTTCCAGGCCTGAAGAGTCTGTAAAACCCATCTCTGCGGGTGGGGATGCAGCCTCAGACATGTACCCAGCAGAGGAGAGGGCAGGTGCCACCACACACAGGCGACAGCCACAGCAGAGCAGGCTGGTGCCCACCGCAGCCCCTCTGCCTCCCTGCCCCGCTCCAGGGAAGTGCCTCTCCCTACGTCTCGCTGGGCTGAGGCCACCAGCACCCACGCTGCTGCAGCTGGGTAAACTCAGGAACACAACGAGCGGCCTCTCCTGAAGGACATCTTGCCTTACAGCGGCAAAGCTTCTGGTGGCTGGATGTGCAAACCTGCCACAGGGGATGTTTTTTACCAATTAACTAAGAAACCGCTTGATATAAATAAGGGCTTTCCAAAGGGGCTCCCACTTGAAGAGCCGTATGTTGTTACTTGAATGACTATAATGAGCTTAATCTTACCCTTAATCTCACTTTTTATATACACAACCTATATACATATAACAGAAAATTACATATACATACATATCTCTCCATATATACATGCACAGAGTGTACATACACCGCTGTGCTTACTCCCCAGAGACTGTCTAACCCAGCGCTGACAGGCAGCCTCCTCCGGGGTACAATGCAGCAGCAACTTGGTGTAGTGCTTTCGCTCACGGGCAGGTGGAGGATTTTGCCCATAAACACATCACTGCTGTCGCTTGTCACAATGTGGTTCTCAAAAATGTAACCCTAACCTCATCGGTCAACCTGGAACCCAGCAGGGCCGCTCATGTGAAGCATCTCCTCACTTAGCACAAGAAGTTTCTTGTTTCCTGCAGAACTGACATATTTGACGGGTGTCACCCCCCCTCAGCCCCTCATACTGCCCTGGAGCATCAGCTGCCCCAGGCTTGGGGGCAGGAGCCGTACTTAAGCATTTTTCTAGACAGAAGATGAGACCAATATTTCTATCACGACAGCTCCCCACTTCTAACAACAAGAGGTTTCGCATTTTAAAAGAAAATACTTCACTGGTCAAAGCAGCAAGATGATGATTGTTTTTATGGGATGCGTTCTTCTGACAGTAATACRCAATTGCCCTTGATAAATTATACTCTTTTTCCTGTTGTGTCCTTGTGACTCTCTTGAAACTGGGTTACTTAGTGTAATTAAAAGAAGAACTGGCTTTAAATTAGAAATTTCTAAGGGAAGAAATTATGAGGGGAAGGGAAAGGCTGGCTGATTCTATTTTATTTGTTCTGTCAGTAGAAATGAAAGCACTTGCTGTAAGAGTTTACATGACAATCCTGGTGTCCAGTCACTTGCCCTTTATACAATATTTTAAAATGCAGGACTGAACAGGAGTGATGATTGAGCATGTAATTGTTGCTTATTTGTTTACTTGCTCATTGCCAGTATCTATACTGCAAAGCACTTTAAGGAACACTTTGCAAAGGAAAGAATCTATAAAATTAAATGTATTTTAGAGTGCAGCAATAAGCTTTATATCAATGGTAAGGATTGAATGATATTATTAAAAATAGCTTATCTGGTTTTTTCCTTGTTTTGAAGGCTGCTTTAGGATTAACTGCTTCAATTTAAACCATACAATGTAGTCCTAGGATTGCTCCACTTATCCCCATGAAGTATATGTTAAGAATGCAAGTTTTCCTCCAAATTTTAGAAGTCTTAGATGAATGCGCTATATTTTAGTGAGATGTGATTCTCATTTGGGCCATTAATAATTATGACTGTCTTTACTTCAGCAATAAATATGCTGACTACAATACTGAAAAAATAAATTAAATTATTTTAAAATTATTAGTAAGTTTCACAGCTGGCAGAGGTGGTCAATCTCCTGTGAACTGGGCCTGGCGACTGCCTGAAATACAATCTGTATCTGGCAAAAGTCATGCCATCAGGCTCCCCATCAACCCTCATCCAAAGCTGCCAGAAGATGTGGAATCATTTGCTTCACTTCGTAGTTTGTCTTGGTTTTAAAACTTGTGTTTCATTTTGAATCTGAATTTATCTGGCTTTGGATTCCTGCTGTTAGTTCTTTCCTTGTGCCTGTCTCTGCTACAGCATTGACGAGCTGACCAAGGTGATCCCTTTCTGGCTCTCTGTCCTATTTTTAAACTACGTGCCAAATTCCAATAGCAGTTTTATCAATGCTATACACTGAGATAAAATAATCTCTTCATTACTTCCTTATTTCAACTCCAGAAATTACCTCAGCCCTGTTGCTGCAGTCATACACTGAGATACTTGTTAGGTTTTGACTCACATTCTTTACGTTGCCTAAGAGTTATCACTCTTATATCCTTTAAAATGTTCCTACTTTTCAGGAGATAGCTTTTCATACAGTTCTTGCTGGCTGCCTTATTCTTATCACCGTTTATTGCATGGACAGCGGCACATCACTTCAAGTTTGGTTAGCACTGATTTTATATTTACTTTCCAGGCCATTTAGGAAACCCAAGGAGCCCCAAAGGAAACATCAGTTTCCAAAGATGATTGTCTCACCAAAAGCTACTTCGAACTGCTCATCCAGTTCTTGACGCACTGAATCTGTGCTTTATTGCATTATAAAATAATTTGTTTCTGATCATTAACGTGGTGCTAAGTCAAGCACCTTAAAAAATTAGTACAGCTATGACATTATCTTCTAACAGCCAACCCTGTAATCTCAGCTCGTGTTTCTCTGATGAGACCTATTTTTCCATTAGACTTTGTTGACTGGCACACATAATATTCGAATGCTTCATTTAATTGTTAGCCGTTCTTTCGCGTCATTACTTTTCTTTGTGTCATCATCTGCTCCTCCCCACAGCTGAAGGTATGAATGCCATGGTGAGAATGGGTGAGTCAAAGTCTGTGCGTGTACAGAAGGCTGTACAAGCCTATGCGCAACAGGCAATTATCATTACCAAGGAGTCGGTCTGTGAACCGGCTGGTTGCTGTTATACTGATGATGATTTGGGTGAAGATGCATAGTTGGTTAAGTAAGCTTTCCATGATCCAAAGCAGACTGGTTTTGCTCAGAGAAGCTCATTCCTTTCCTCACCCATGCAATTATCACTCCTTAACTGCAGCTCAGTAGCACTGAAACGGGTGGGTGTTAGGATGTCCCTGAGGAACTCTGTTAGCACCCACGCTTCCTATCCGTGTTCCTGTTCCTGCTATAGGACCTCTCGGAAAATTTACTGGCGGATCAGCCAGTAAGTACAAACCCTTTCTTTTATTATTACTGCTGGGACTGACCCGCAGTCAGCACACTGCAAGATCTCACTGGGGATCAGCTTGCGCATCGCTCTGACTCAGAGCAGGCTCTGAGGGAACCTACAGCACCACTGACTTCCCCATCTTCTGCTGCACCATGCAGCAGCAAGTTACTCTGGTGGGAAGTTTCACTTCACCCTTTACGCACCCCAGGAAGTAAATACAGACCTGCCGGGTCTGTACTTGAACCTGCCTGCTTCTGTATTTGAAAACATTGGCATGATTGTGTAAACAAGGTTTRCCAAGGACTGATATTAATCTAGGTAGTTTATGGGTAATGGGTCCCATTTTCACTTTTTAAATTTCGACATAATCTTACCAGTTCTGCCTTTCTCTGGAATTTCGCTGGTCTGCCAGCATGTATTTAAAATGAGCACTTCTACTTTTTTTTATGTTTCCATTCTTAACACTGTTATAGCATATAGCTAGTAAACAGACTTTTGGGGGAGGGAGGTATTGGCTTTTTTAACTATGATATTTTAAAACCTATTAACTTTATAAGCAGTGGGTTTACCCTCTACCGTTTGGCTGCCCTGCTCATATTCTGCCTGTCATTATCTTAAATGACTACTAATTGCTTTCTACTTCCCCTGTCTTCCCTCTCTTTTTTTAAACTTAATTTCTGCTCCTACTCATCCAGGTACGGTATTTAGCAAAAGTTACTGCTTTGTCTTTCTTTTTTAAATTACGGAATTGTGATTTTTCTAGCCTTACAAGCTCTTCTTAGAGGAGACCCAACTATGATTTCCACTTTCCTTTGTAAGCAGAAAGTTTTCTTCCTTTGTGAAATCAGCTCGTTAGCTAGTACTATGATCAGGGGGATGGAACGCCTCTCCTATGAAGAAAGGCTGAGAGAGTTGGGGTTGTTCAGCCTGGAGAAGAGAAGGCTTCAGGGAGACCTTATTGCGGCCTTTCAATACTTAAAGGGGGCTTATAAGAAAGATGGGGACAGACTTTTTAGCAGGGCCTGTTGTGATAGGACAAAGGGTAATGGTTTTAAACTAAAGGAGGGTAGATTTACACTAGGTATAAGGAAGAAATTTTTTACGATGAGGGTGGTGAAAMACTGGAACAGGTTGCCCAGAGAGGTGGTAGATGCCCCATCCCTGGAAACATTCAAGGTCAGGTTGGAGGGGGCTCTGAGCAACCTGATCTAGTTGAAGATGTCCCTGCCCATGCCAGGGGGGTTGGACTAGATGACCTTTAAATGTCCCTTCCAATCCA
This sequence comes from Phoebastria nigripes, assembly GCA_035582835.1. Lineage (NCBI taxonomy): Eukaryota > Metazoa > Chordata > Aves > Procellariiformes > Diomedeidae > Phoebastria > Phoebastria nigripes. Next base: position 54,303 of record JAYKAV010000536.1, read on the forward strand.
AACTATTCTATGATTCTATGATTCTACTAACTGATAATGTTCTTTTTCTGCCCATATTTATGTTCCTGATGCCTAGGAAACCATCTCCAATGCCATGATTCTTTTTAAGCATTAAGTCCAAAGCAGGATTACCTCATGCTGTGTGCTCTACTATTTAAGAAATGAAAGATGAGGCATTCCTGAAATTCAGCTGATAGTTCATAGCTGGTCTCCAGGTCCTCCAATAGAGACTTCCTAAATRGACTGTCACACCATTTCCTCTCCTTCTCCTCAACTGCATGGGCAGAATACAGCCAAGTTGCTATGAAGGAATTCAAACTCATTTTCTGGTTTGTTTGGTGCTACAAGACCATTTGTCTCTTCTTCATTGCTTTGAGATTCTGTGTAGTTTCCATGGAATGTCAATCTATTTGTTCTAATGTGTCAACGAGGAGAAATTTCCATGTCTTCCAGTCCCGGGGAATCTTGCTGTTATATGCTGCATTTCTGCCCCAAAATAAGTAGCGCAACAGATTCTGTCTTCATGGTCTTTGCTGCAAGCTCTGAATAACTAAAATTCACATTAAAGTCCCATGGGAAAGGAAATGGGGTGTGAGAATAGTTACAGTCAGTCAAACTTGGGAATACCTGGACTGAAGCTACGCCATTCTGACAAAAGGCATTCTTGTGGATGACAACATTTGCCTTGTACATATTTTACATCTTAAATGTTTTATTTCCTATAATAAATATGGCACATCCACACATCATTTTGAGTTACGTTGTCAGAGAACACAAGCATTATTATTATTATAGCTTAATTATTACTACAGGAAGAACTGCAGTGACTTAGATGCGTGGCTTTAAAAACATACACTAATAAGTCAAGCGTATTCAAGATAATGGCCAAATTTTCCAAAACTGAGACACCTGGAGAAAAATTTTAGGTATGAATATGAGAGCAAGAACTTAAAGAGAGGGGGGAGAAACCAAGGAAAAAAAATTACTTCCTCCTCATTCTTAGCCCAGATCATCATTCCCTCTCCTTTTCTTCTTTTCCTAGGGAATGGCAGAATTGCAATAAATGAATAAAGCATTTACCCAACTGCTTGAGTCCCTCCTTTTTTCTCCCCCCCCCCCGATCTCTAGCGTCTCTCTTTCTCTGAGCTTGCTCTGAGCATGCTGATGCATCTATGCATCATTCTGCCCTGCCCTCAGTTTCACTCATGCTTTCACCCAGGTGTTCCTTTACTAAAGGGTTTGAGGGATGTTCATTCCAGGGCGAGCAGGAGAAGAAGAAACACTGAACAGAATATTTAGAGCCTGAACAGAGCCTTTGCTCCTGCAGGTGAAAATGCCAAGAGCAAGGGGTGGATGAATGGTGAAGCAGCATGCTGCTTGCTGTTCTCAGCACACATCCAGGATGCTGCTTGTCAGTGAGGGGATTTATCAGGATCACATGGGGATGGTATTCGGCATTGCCATATGTGTCACTGTGTGTGTATGAAAAAGATAATGCAAAGTGGCAAAGGATTCAGAACTGCTTATCCCAAGGGGGAATGACATTTACAGACAATTCCTCTTCAACATGGAGAACCGAACTTTTAAAAAATAATCATCTTTTTCTTTACAAGAAAAAACAACAGTTGTCCCTTGCTGGCATTGTTTCTTAGCTAGAGATCAGATTCTATGTATTACTTGTTTCAACAAATTAGAAACAAATTTCATGCTGCACAAAGCCTCCAAGCACATTACTGAACCTGTCAAGTACATCCCCATGGGTGCAYGGAGGCTCTCAGCAGTGAGTGGGTAAAACATGTTCAGAAAAGCCCCTCTGGGTCAAGGTTCTTTCTGAATTATTTGTTCTTTTCAGGTTCRTATGCTTTGCTCTTCATCTTTATTCTTCATCTTCAGAACCTGAATAGTCATCTTTTTTGAGGCAGACCGCACCTTTTTACTACATTGACATTTCTTAACATGTACTTAGTGAATTATCATAATTTAAGCAACCCAAAGTATTGATCTTACCCTAGATAAATATACCTACTGTATTTTTGATGGATAGGTTGATGTTACCTGTGATTGCCATTTGGTAGAACAGTGTTACTGTCTCTCTATGTAGACTGGATGTTTGTATGAGTCGTGTTAGAAGCACAAATACACACATTTCATTCTGAACATCTCTCTCTCCTGCCAGTACTGAGACTATATTACTAACTTCATTTTAAATGTTTTTTTTTGTTGTTGGTGGTGGGTTTTTTCCCTGTTCTGATTTCTTGCTTTTATGGACATCTATACAGTTTCAAGGAGCCATTTGATCTTATAAAACTGTACATTATTTGGCTGAGATTTCGTACTTTCTTTTCCAAGTAAATCTGATAAAATCAGAGCATTTTACTGCAACTATGACAAATTATGCTCAGAAATATTCTCAAAGGGAAAAAACACAAATATAAGACTGACGTTATCTGCAAAACAACTGCCACCTTTATAATTTACAGGAAACTCATAATTATCCCAGAAATCAGTTGCGTGTTGTCAATGGCATGGGAAGCGTTCATGCTGTTGTAGGTTTGACCGACTAGAGTATCTCCTCTGTACAGCTACTACCTGTGCTTAAGTTTACACTGGAATTAAGATGTAATATTTTCATAAGGAGATCTAATAATGCAAGCCGAAAGAAGCACATGATTTTCACTTTCAGAGATGACACCGCCTGTGAAGTAAAAGGCGTGAGTAAAGTCTTACCAAGAATGGTAAAACGTAATGGCAATGGATACAATGGTCCAATTTGTTTTGGAATAATAACATACGGGGTATTGTAGTTTCTTTGTGAAATAGAAAATATGTCTCAAAAGGCATTTTTCATGCAGATGTAATCAGCAACATAGTTAAAACAGAAGGTCTGTAAAAGTATTTTTAGGAAGCTATGTAAAAAGGGGAAGCATACCAAATTAAATGAAAAAGAGGCATTCTCTTCTCAAATATGCTGAAACAAAATAAACACTTCCCAAATTAAATTAACACTATTAAAATAAAGTAACTTGATAACTATCACTGATAGTTAAACCTGCAGATTTTAATAAGTCATGTGTATCAGATTACAGTAAAATGTGACACTTTAGGTAGCTCTGACAGAATTTTCTGTTCTCAGCCAGATTGGCCTTTTAATTTCATTTAGTACTGGTGGCCGAAATTTTGGAATGTACAGGACTTCTCATACAAGAAAATCAGTAATCACAGGTTCCAGATGAGGGAGAGGAAACCAGAAATGATGGAACACAGTAGTTACTTGCAGCAGCCTACTGTCAGTGAGAAGATGCATCTTCTGACTGCACCACAGCAAAGAATTCTTGGAGAAATACAGTCTGCCAGAATTGACCTTCAGTTGGTGTTTTATGCTTTGCTGTGTCCTCTGTTAGAAAAACAATGCTCACAGTTCCACTGTCAGGCACATTCAGCACATGGACTTCATACAGGGTGTCTCTCCTGTAGCCCTTTTCAAAGCTTCAGCTCTCTTTCTCACTGGAAGATAGCCTATACTTCTATCACAGTGTTCAGTACAGTAATACACTTGACTTAAGATTGATGAAAAATCACCCATGCAGAAAGTACCCTTTTACCAATAAGATGTAACTGATATATGGATCATTTCTATTCAAAGAACTGAAAAGTACCAATCAGGCGTATTCTTCAGTATAATCCTGTGTATTTACAAAGAATGAACCTGCTTTTGTTGAAAACAGTAAAAAGCTACAAGAACAGGAAGGGTTTTTGCTAACAGTTTTCAAGACGGCCTTCCACACAGCCCTGCGTCTCAGCAGATGCATTTGCCACCAGTTACCCAGGAAAGCCTCAACCTGCTGGGCCCTGCAAGCAGCTTGTGCTTGTGAGCATTGATTTCCATTGTCTCTGGCAACCATAATCCACACCCAATCTTACCTCCTCCTTCTATTCAGCCTGAAAGAAGAATAACGAAAATGCCAGTCAGTTTTACTGCCTGTACACAGAAGGCATGATTGACAGAAGCCAGCATCGCTTTCCAGCAAGACGGTATTTTTACAGTAACTTGCTGAAACCACTTACGTGCTAATAAAACTGATAATTTATTTAAAGAAAAGATACTCTTGAAGATTGTGTCTGCATTGATTTTTTACCTTGTCCCATTTCCTTTGTTTACATYTGGATAAAATAAAAAGGTTTACTTTATTAACATCTGGAGAAAAGAAAAACAATCCATTTTGTATGTGAATGTAATGCTGTTCAGTAATGAGGCTTCTTGCTTCAGGAAATTCAATCTTTGTTCTCCTGGACGCATTCTCTGTTCTTTCCTCTCTTCTTTCACACACAGCAGAGCATTAATAGTATCTGACAGAAAAAGGAAATTGCACTATGATGCCTTTTCATAAGCAGTATTTTTCTAACCACTAAATGATCACTAGAGAGAAGTTACGCTGCGGTAGTTTGGATTGATTTGTGAGGATTGCTTTTAATTAAGGAATGATACGCAGTTTTACAAGGCAGTTATCTAGTTCTTGAGTGCATGAAACACTACCAGACCCCTACAATCAAGCAACTCGACAGATGAACATTTTTCTTGTGCCTTTTTCATCGCCTGCTCTCACATCTCTGTTTTAAAGCATTTTATTACGGACTGATTTTTTACAAACATTTAGATACTCGTATAACTCAGTTCACGTGGATAGGGCCACTGAAGCTGGAACAAAACCCGTGCTTGTGACGTTTATAAACTCTTTGTTAGAGGCWTTGGCCTCCTGCTCCCATGGAGATGCCTGGTAGATGCATTTGCTGCATTTGAAAGCCTTATTACGACATTTAAAAGCAAATTCATATGCGCGTATAAATCTTGCACGGGTTTCCATCTCTACCGACGCTTTATTTCTAGATATGGCAAAGCGATTTGCCCCGCTCGGGCCCGGAGCGTCCCCCCCTCAGCGGCCTGTCTCACCGCTCCCCCTCACGACGTGTTCGAGGGACAGGCGGGTACTTTTGGGAACGGCGCGGGGACAGACCTGAGGAGGAGCTCCCTCCCACCCCACGGCGGACCTCTGCAAGCAGCCGCCTTCGCCCCAGCCGCCGCTCCCGCTGACCTTTTCGGGCAATGGAAAAATCCAGCCGCTGCCGGGAGGCGATTCACCCCCCCTCCCCCGGCCGCCCAGGCCGGCCTGCCCCTGGGTGAGGAGGCCRCCGCCCGCAGGGCCGGGCCCGGGCCGCCGCCGCCCGCAGAGCCACCGGCAGGCACGTCGTCAGGCACACACACTTACTCACGCCGCTGCTCCCGCCCCCGTGCAGGTGCTCACGCAGGAGCCAACCGAGCCCGGCCCGCCCGGCGCAGCCCGCCGCGCCGCCGGGCCCGGAGGAGCGGCCTGAGGAGGGGGGGCCGCCCCCGCCACCACCCGGCTCCGGCGCAGGCCCCGCCCCCGCCCCAGCAGACTCCGCCCCTCCCCGCTCACCGCCCCCCTCCCCTCCGCGGCTCTTGGGCGGGGCCTCTCGCCGCCGTCGCGTCCACCCCTCCCATTGGCGGCGGGGGGTGCGCGTGACCGAGCGGCGCGTGACGTAGGAGGAAGAAGACGCCATTAGGGGGAGTGGGGCCGTCGGCCGTGGGGGACGTTGTGGTTCTCGGCGTCCCTTCCCTCATCCCTATCCCCAGGGCCTCGGCGGCACCTTCCCCTCTCCTCCCTGCTCTCGCTCCCGCCCCGCGGGTCCCCGTCCCGGTGGGCGGCGGCGCCCCGCGGCCGCGGTGCGGACCGTTGATGTGAAGAGGCGGCGGCGGGCCGGCTCGGCGGCGGGGCGCGGATGGCGGCGGGGGCCGGCGCGGCGGCCGGGGGCCGCAGCTTCTCCTTCAAGGTGGTGCTGCTCGGGGAGGGCTGCGTGGGGAAAACCTCCCTGGTGCTGCGCTACTGCGAGAACAAGTTCAACGACAAGCACATCACCACTCTGCAGGTGCGGGCCGCGCCGGGGGCGGGTGGGGAGCCCCTGCCCGGAGCTACCGGGCCAGGGCGAGGCGGGGGGGAGTCCGCTGCTCTTCTCCCCTTCCCTCGCGCAGCTTCTAGGATTGCTGGCCGGTGCCAGCCTCCCCCCCTGCGTCGCCCTGTGGCGCTGACCGGCCTGCCCCTTCCGCCCTGGGGCTCGTGGGCTGTTGCTCCATAAACCCGCACTGGGGTTTCGGTGCTTGCCGTCTTGTTTACCGCTTAACGGTGGCCGGAGTGACCACTGCTGCTCTTTAAATGGTGGCTGTCCCCTGCCGAGTTTGCTGGAAGCTAATTTTCTCGTTCTGTTTACGCCTCAGACTTAAGCTTTCAGTACCTAAAGGCCTCGTTTCTATTCTGAATGCTGTTTGTTTTTTCCAGTTATGTATATGAATGTCTGCCTTTGAGTCTTGGGAAGCATGATTTGAAAGTAATGTTGTTATTGTAATCATTGGTAGTGGACTGATGACTAAGTGTTTCATATGTGCTGCATTTCTGTTAATTATAGTCTTCCTCATGTTCTCAAATCCTAACACTTGAACTACCTAAATACTACTGTTTAAAGAGAACAGCTTCCACAAAATGGTTTATGAGATTAAGGCATATGATTTAATAACAGAAAAGATTTTAAGGCTTACTTGCTTGTCACGTTATCTCCCTGAATTTTGGCTTGATTCTCAGTAGTACTGTCTGCTAATTTATAAAGAACTAAAGTGATGTTCCACTTATGAAATGTGACAGGGTGGCTGCTTGAAAGTAATGTTTTTTCATTACCTACTAGCACTGAATGGCACGTATGCCATGGTACAAAATAAAACACTTATATTGTACACGGTCTCAGAAAACATGTTTTAAACTTCATGTTGTGGGTTCTGTGTTAAGTCTTTTGGGATGTCTCTGCTTGCTTAACCTTTTTATTTGCAGTTGCACAGCATCTTTCTTAGCAGTTGTGAGCATGTATATGGAAGTGTGGTTTTAGCACTGTAGGTATACTGCTCTTAATAAATTWTTTTTTTTTTTTAAATAAAGAAACAAACCGTGCCACCATGTGGGCCACTAGTGGGTTTTGAACTACTTTTGAGGTTCTGTGAAGTACAGAATAAATAGTAGGTGGTGCCAAAAAAGAGCCTGAGGGTAGTTGTGCACTATTCCTGTGCATTTAGGGGAAAATTCTTGTGGGTTGGGTATCTCAAGTATTTAATAGTGAATCTTTCCCTTAAAACCAAAGAAATTAGAGATGCGCTAGAAACAATACAGTGAGTTTCATAAACAGATAGTGCTGCTCCATTTTTGCTATAAAGAGCTARAAAGAACATGTTTTGAACTTCATTACTCTATGTTCATACTCTGCTGTTGCATGAATCTGTTGGTAGGTTTAGTAGGCATGGTGTGGTATTTATGGCAAGCTGATTGTAGGTCTGATTGCCATAGARGTAACGGATATGCTACAGAAATGACTAGTAGCTTGTAGGTCTCAGAGCTGCAGCTGCAGCCTAGCATTGAGCAGTAATTTAAAGTGCATAGAAATGATCGTGTATAGCTGAATTCTCATATCCCATGTAGAAAGAGTAGGGCCGAGTAGTTTGTCATGTGATGCAGCTTGGTGGTTTTTTTGTTAATCATGTTCTTTAAATCTGTAGTGGAAAACCTAAAATTAGAAGCAAAAAGTGAGTTGGAATACAGACGTGGGTTACAAATGTCATAAAATGGACCTTTAAATGGCTCCAAAATGTTGACAGGAAAATGTCTCTAGATACTATGGCTTAAGAGCTTTCGGTTTTGACTGTCTGGAGGGGTGTGTGTGTGCTTTTAGAGGAGTGGAAGCACATGCTCACACTTGATACTGAGATTTTGTTTCTCCACGGTGATTACGTTTCTGGTTGCTACCTGTCTCTTTTAACTGACTACACTGTGTTTCTCAACTATTTGCTTTTCTGTTCTGAGCCTCCTTAACCACATATACATCTTACTGATTGTAAAATACAATGTCAGTTGCTGTTGAATCTTACTGTACATCATGTGCACTTGTGAAGTATTATCTTTATTATTCTTGTTTTCCTACATCTTACAGTTCTAGAAGAAAGTTTTAGTAAGTTCTTCCACTAGCAAATTAAAACATCCCTTAAAAAAATAAGATAAGGAGAAACTAGGATATCTGATTAAGCAATGAAGTGACATTTTTAGAAAACATCCTTTTTTCTTTTTTTTTTTTTTTAAGATTAGAGGCTTAATCTGATAAGGTGGCTTTGTTTCATGGCATCAGTTTGAAGTATTGCACTAAATTACTTTTGTTCCAGTAAAGCCAAAATTAGATAAATACTTGGCTCCTGGTTCAGCAAAGGAGCCACAGTGATGAATCATATGAAAAGAACACTAGATACTGAGACAAGAGGCTCTCCATCCACAGTAAGCTCTGACTTAGAAAAAAGAAAGTACTGCGTAGTGCTTTATTCCAATATGATTGCAACAAAAAGGGTGGTGAGACTGTAGCCTTCTGGAAACTTTTATTTAGTGATGTTGGCTGGTGCTTCCTGCAGTGTGAGCCCAGTGATGGGGGAGAGCACAGGAAGTCTTTAAATTGGTCAGTGTGAATCTTTCATCTAATGTGTAACTATGCTTTCCTATCTGAATTCTAATACTTAAGTATTATTCTATTGTGAAGTTAACCTGCGTACACCCAAGTAGGAGAGTTTCTTCTGTGCTAGTAACAGAAGGCTTTTAGTGAAAGGGAGCTGTTTCTCTTCTCTTATCTTCATGTGCCCCTTCCCTAAATGCCAGCTAGAGGGAAATGGTGAACTGGAACTTCCTTTGAGGTTAGGAGRCTGCTGGCTACATGTGTTGCTGTAGTTATGTTAGCTTCAGGCAATGTACTTAAGATATTGATGACCTGCAAACTGAAATTAAGGTAGCTACTGATTCACATAAGAAAACATTTACCTAGAATAAYGTGAAAAAGCTTATGCAGGAAAGGTAGGGTTTTTTGCAAGCAATGAATACAATCCATAACCTGTTGTCAGACCTGGTGGGACAGTTAGAATTGGKTCCCATTGATTGAAATATTGATTTCAGTGCTCTTATCTTGATAAAATAGTTCTAAGCTATAAATTGATATCAAGTGAACTGTGCTGGAATTACTTCAATAATAAACCTACTGTCAAACTATTTTTTTAAAAAAAACACGTGGAGGACTGCAAAATATCCAACCCAAGAGAGCTGCTGATGTGGTGCTAGTCATACTATACAGATCCTGATTGCTTTGCTGGACTTGCATAATCTGGAAAAGCTGTTTTGGCTGTCTAAGATAGTGGGGCGGGGGGGGAAAGACAATGCAAGGAGGTTCAGTGCTATATGCAGTGTTCGTATGCCTGGCTTGCCCCTGAAGATGAAGCAGTCAAGGGGCAGGTGGCATACACCTGCTTTTATTCAGTGACTTTCAAGAAAATCTTTTCCAGCTGGGTCTTCCTTGTGTTCTACTCAGGCCCCTTTATCAGCTCCTAACAGGACCTGATGGACATGTGAAACTGAGTTCTTAGAAGAAAGAATTAAAAGAAAGAAAAGACTTTCTACAGGCACATAAAGAGAATGGAATTTTAGCTCTTATAATTGCATTATCCTTCTCTTCTAAGTGTATAAGTATTCTTCGGACCAGTCATAAGACACTAGAGTCAAAATACCAAAATTAGTAGCTTGCTTCAAAGAGCTGTTTGAGATTACTTATCTTTGAATTAACTGTGGTCCTATATTTGTGGGTTTTTGAAAGTCCTAGCAAAAATGAATTGGCATAGTAATGAAAATAATATGGAAAGGACTTACTGATTGTAAGTCGAGTCACAACTCAGACTTAAATCTGTAGTACTCAATTTGGTAGATTCTTGGGGTATTAGAAAAAATGTTGAAGCCTCTTCTATGTGTAATTACCTAATGCTGTCTAGACTGTACTAATTTCAAAGGCTTCGACATGCTTGGCAGCTGACTTTTTTCCTAAACTAGGCTCCTAAACTATCTCAAAACAGTAGTTAAGGCTCTTCCTTCCATGTTAGGTTCCCCCCAAATTTCTAAAAACTGCATAGTCCTGCTGTTCACCTGATGATTTTTTTGCTCTCTAACCTCAGAATGAGTGAAGAGTAGTAACCTTGCTCTTCCATGAGACAAATAGAACTTGAAGGGGGGGGGTGTTAAAAGGTAGATACTAGGTGGTTTTTCTTGCTATGTTTACCATTGTGGCTGTAAAATGCACTTTACTGATGGTAAATATGCCAAACATACCTATACCTATTAATTCAAGAACGGAGCCTGCTAACAGTATTCTTCAAGTATATGAACACAATGAAGAAGAATGAAGCCTTTAATCTGTAATAGAGTATTGACTGTTTCTTGCAGCATATTCACAAAGCCTTCTAACTACTACTTCTAACTACTACTACTACTTCTAACACTAGCCTACTAACCATGCCTACTTACAAATACCAGGTTCCAATCTTGTTATTGGGCAAGCTTTTTAGACAAACTTGCWTGTAATCAGGGTATCTGATATAGGATATTGTCTCTCCTTTTTTGGTTAGGGGCCTAAGACTTTAGGTAGACTGAAACTTAATTGGTACAAATTCATCAAGCTTTAATACAAGTAGTATTAAGCAAGTACAGTAGCCCAATGCTAAATACCCTTGCCACAGTCTCCTGTGATTTTTTTTTTTTTTTTTTCAGGAGATACTAAAAAGCCTTACTTGAATATATGGTTCTTCTAATACTTGAGTATATAGGAAAGGAAATACTCTACTCCTAGTGCTAAAAGACAGTACACTGTCTAATTCTTGCAAATTAAAAATCCTGTTAGGCTGGTTCCTACCCAAACCTCATGTACTCTTGTGAAATGCTTCGAGTTCAGCTTAGACTTATCAGTGTTGTGAATTCAGACTCCACACAACTCTTATCCTTCCCAAATCATTCAAAACAACAGCAAAAAGATGCAGTAAATGATTGGCTTAAGCCAAATTTATTTAGAATAGACTCCTGGCAAACTGTAGTGAGATGACTAACTGGCTTAGTATTGACTCAGCCTTCTGGCTTAAAGAGTATTTTGATCCAGAARTCTGTCTTTTATTGATTCAGATGTTTTTATTAGTAAATTAATCTGAAGTCAAATGACACATTTGTGTGTAAAACCTAACTCTAATTTGTTTTGCTTTCCAGGCATCTTTTCTTACAAAGAAGCTAAACATTGGTGGGAAAAGAGTAAACCTTGCAATATGGGTATGTTTACTTTCCCATTTTCCCTCCCCTAGCTAAATAGAATATTTTCCTGAAAAATTACTTAGGTTTACTAGAACTCAGATGTTAGGCACTTCTTAATAAAGTAAAATTTCAAAGTATTTGGAGTTTCTTGAAGTATTGTTTGCTTTGTCTTAAATGCTAACAAGTGTATTTTAAATGCAGGATACAGCTGGTCAAGAAAGATTTCATGCATTGGGGCCGATCTACTACAGGGATTCTAATGGCGCTATTCTAGTATATGATATAACAGATGAAGACTCTTTTCAAAAGGTACTGGGCAGATTTTTATCTCTATGTGAGATGTAAACTGATTGAAAGATAATCTGTGATATGAGTGTGTAAATGGGAATTTTCTGTTTTCAGCAATAGCAATATATATTACATCTGCAAATTTAGACCATATAACGGAAGTATATGCCTTATTAGTATTCTTTTGAAGGCTGACTTTTTCAGTCTACTAAAGTTCTAGCAGGGTTATTCAAAGAACACCAGAGAACTAGATGTGTGAGTTACCTGTGACAGGCTATAAACATAAACCAGTACTGTTGTKATAGTATGCAATACTGATGTCTACTGTATAAACTGAATTACTAAATGATATTAAGTGATATGACCTTTTACAGATATGAGAACTCTGAAATTGCAATACATGATAGTGGAAACATTACTTTGTCAGTGATAATAGATATTTGACTTCAAATCCTCATCAAAACCTGAAAGTTGATGGCTAATTATTTTGCAGCAGTATTAGTTGCTCAGTCTGAGCAGGTGAGTTTTTTCCAACCCTGTGTCAAATCAGTACTATCACTCTATAGGATGTTCCAGCTGAAAACTGGTGACACTCTTTCCGAAGTGAGTTTGTCTCCAATTAGCTTGTGGCAAAACCCGTAGGACTTCTGTGTAGAGGAGTAAGAAATTGTGGTTTTATGGGGAAGGCTTGGGTTAGTAGTGATAGAAGTAGTATAAGGGTATAGTTCCACAACAGCTTAAGTAATTTAAATAGTCTGATGTAGGGCAAATAAAGCACTTGTGCTAGCAATTAAACTCTTGCCCCCCATCTGCAGAATTGTGATGACTTGCGAGTACTACTTCAACTTGTGCCTTTTCATACTGAGCCGTACTTAGTAAAATTCTGTGATATCAAAACACTTAAATTCTCAGAAAAAAGAGAGAAGGTTAATTTGCAGAAGTGACTGGATAACTACCTCTGTATCATGTATACTAACTATTTTTAGGTTSTTGAAGTGATTGCCTCTATTCACCACCTAAATTCCCTTAAAATAGCAGTCCCTAAGTCAATGCAGTGATCATACAACTTCAAAGCATGACAGCAGAATTGATAACAGATACCTTACCATCAGCTGACTCGACACTCTTGTCCCATCTGTTCTCTCAGGAAACAAACATCTGTTATAATCTAACCTGAACAACTCAGTTCAGGTACCTCTACCTTTAAAGTACTATTTGTGATCTGTCAGTAAGTGCCTGTTGATAAAAGATCTCATGCCTGACCTAAAGTGGCCAATGCAGTGAACTTGTTCTTTGGAGTGGGGCTAACACGAGTGTGGTGAGTTATATTGCTGGAGTAATTGAACTATTTTATCTAAGACATTTGCTCTTAATTTCAGCTGCAAACTAAAACCTGCTGAACAAGAGCCATATGTAGCTACCTAAAGAACATTTTGTCCATCTATGTTGTTCTAAACATGTTTGTTTCAAGTTTAGAGTAAGCAGTTAACGAAGGAAATGGGTCAGTTCCGCAATGCCTGAGCTAGTAGTATATCGGTGGAAAAAAACTTATCTCTTCTTTTTGCAGGTAAAAAACTGGGTTAAGGAATTAAGAAAAATGTTGGGAAATGAAATCTGTTTATGTATAGTAGGTAAGTCTTTTTTAACATGTGATTCTAGTGACTGAATCAGAAATGTTTCTTTTGATTAATAGCATCTTCCAAATGCTGCTTTGACAGCTTGTGTGTGTGAAGGGGTAAAGCTTATGTTAATTTTATATTTAAAATTCAGTTGGAGCTAGAAGTTTCAGTAGATCACATTGGGCAAAACAAGTTAGTTTCAAAAAACAAGCTGTTTGATGATATACTATGTCAGAAGTGCATGGTACAGACAGCTGCAGACTGCAGTTTAACAAAGAGAAACATAAACCTCAAATGTGTATTACACTTGCAAGTACTCAAACATCATGTTTTTCACTGTTCTCAGTGGCATAGACTGAATGCTTGTCTGTTTCCATAATCAGGTGCTTGGGGGTGGAATGAGTCTTAAAGCTTGGATATTTCAATGCAAACAGAATGCAACAGAAATACTGGGTTTAGATTTAAAATTGGATCTAGTGATTAAAACACTTTCAGGAGGATAAATGTATGGATATTCTACAAAAACTACCTCTGCAGCACAGATAAGCTGCTAATAAATTACAAAGAAAAGCAGAAGGCTGAATCGGTGGCTTATGTGGAAGTATTTAGCTATCCTGRTCTCTCTACAGAAGTAGAACTTCATCTTCATTGCCTGTAAATGCTTGAGTGAAAGGGGATTCTTAAATCATATCATTGTGCTCCAAATTGAGACTTGTGTAAGAGTCAGTCTTTACTGGGACAGCTTGTAAGAAAATGATGGGGTACAATGGTTCCATGACTGCTTGCTTTTGGGTAATTTTGGAGTACAAAGACTTGAAAGATTAACTTGTTTCCAACAGGTAACAAAATAGACTTGGAAAAAGAGAGACATGTTTCAGTGCAAGAAGCCGAAACGTAAGTCACACCAATTATTAATAGAAACAGTCATTGCAGAATTATGCTGGAGTAACAAACTTGTGATGCTGTTAACAACTGGCAGGCATAAACCAGCAGTGCCTAGCTGGCTGCTGTGTTAAGTGTTCTGTTAGTATCTGAGTCCTGGAATGTCCTTACTGACCAAAGTGTAACTTGAGAGTTGTACATGATTAAAGTCAACACTTGCAGTTTAAGTGCATTTCTAGACATGAAACTTTCTTTACTTCATCTAGTGYTTTTCATCAATCATGGCAGTTTTAACCACATAATTCCATTTTCTCATTAAATCAGCATGTGTAGATTAACTCTGAACTCAGAATAAAACCTCTTGTGATCATCTTTTTGCTTCATGTAAAGTGGCTTAGAAAGACTGAGTCCTTTAGTACAATGAAGTTYTGTATCTGCATTCCTACAGGTATGCTGAATCTGTTGGAGCAAAACATTATCATACTTCAGCTAAACAGAACAAAGGAATTGAAGAACTGTTTCTTGACCTTTGTAAAAGTAGGTATTATCTAGTTTGTTGGTAAAGAGCTCATTCACAAAATGCTCAAGGCTTCAGAATGCTTAAAACCATATAGTAATAGCTTACATTAAGGCTTTTCTAAGAACTGACTTCATCTGAATCTACTTCAAGCCACTTGTGTACTGTAACAGCTGTGGAAGCTTGATATATGGATAACTACAATATTGCAAAATCCTGTTGTACTCCAAAAATGTCTTTTTATCATTTGTTGGAGCACTGACTGCTGTTTCACTCAGCATGTGTAAATAGTAACCTCAAATCAAACTTCATCTGACTGGTCTCCTATTGCCTGCTTCAAACCCTCTGTTTCAACCTCTTTCAAAGTTCTTCTCAAATGATATCAATTACAAATCATAAACTTGAAGTTGTAATGATGCAAATTTTACACAGCAGTCTAAGCAAATGGTAAAGATCATGGAATGTAGGATAAAAATGTTGCAACACAGGGAAGTTGTCCTATTCATTGTGTTCTTATGATACAAGAATTTAAGCAAAACTTCACCTGCATGTCTGAAGAGTAGGCTGGSGTTTTTTTGCGGGGCTGGGGTGGTGTATGTGTGGTAAGTGGGGGTTCTTGTTTGTTTTCTTTAACAGAATGTTCTTGATACGGGTGGGTAAATCTAGCTTTTGAAGTCACTAACTCCAGAACATCTGAGGTCTCCCTTAGTCAACAGGAGCTGCTGGATGTTTGGTGCTTTAGGAAGAAGATTTAAGTATGTTCTTGCAGCTATGCCATGTGATACCTGAGTACTTAYGTCTGCATAATAAATAGGAGAGCCAGTCTTGCTGAACTTTGTCTCTGTGCATGTAACTCAAATAGATTAAGATCTCAAAGTCTTGTGTAAAAATGCAGTGGAATATAATCTAATACATTTTTTCCTTTACAGGAATGATAGAAACTGCTCAAGTGGATGAAAGAGCAAGAGGAAATGGTTCCAGTCAGTCAGGAATAGCAAGGCGAGGTGTACAGATCATTGATGATGAGCCACAAGTACAGAGCAGTGGAGGGTGCTGTTCTTCTGGATAATTATAAAACTGTGCATCACTGCCCTCTCAATATGAAGACTGCCATATTCCAAGTCACGCATTCTTTACCAATGGAGTAATAGAATTAACAGTATTTAAAAATAATCACATGTAACACTGCAGAGACCTTAAGTGCTAAACTAGTGGCGTCTGTGACCAGAGAATTGGCATTTTCTACAGTGGTTAACAAAGCAATTACCAATGGCCTTTTTACATATTTTTCTTTAATGAGGAATAATATGCATGTAGAAAAGACCTACTTAAAGGCTTCATTTATATTCTTTTAAATCAGATCATTATTTAATAACTTATATACATTGTTGTTGGAATGGTATACGTTTTTGCAGCTCTCTGTATTTTGTGGTAGATTGAATTGTATCACTTCTAAAATGCAAATTGATTTTCTTTTTTTTTTAAAATTAGCAGATATCTGAAGTAATATTTTTGCAGGGCCTCCACAAGCCTATAACTGTCAACTACTTTGATATATTCTGTTCATCCTGTATGCCAAGCTGGTAAAATACCTTGTAAATTCCATATTAAATATTTTATCTGCTTTTGCAATTGCAGGTGCAGAAATATGTACATCAGTCTTGTCAGTGATTGTGAAGTGAATAAGTCAGTGAAAGATGCAAGCTTTTCATGTGTACTGTTGAATTGCTCATTCTATTCCCCCTACCTGAAAACAGCTTTTTTGGTACATTCATAGCTACAGCATTTTTTTAAGCCTTTTCTGGCAAGCAGCAGTATTTAGAGTATCCCCTTAGTGGGAAGAGAATGCTTCCTTAGACTGCTGTTTAACATTGAGGTGTTTGACTCCCAGCTAAAACAGTTGGCGCATGCATATATCTTGCCTCTGCAGTTACTTTGGCCTCTCAGAATATCCCCAGAAAGTCAAAGCAACTTTAGCCCTCATCTATCTGGTAGCCAGTAAACCAGATGCATGGGAAACTCTTAAGCTGCATTAATACATTTGTGACCCAAGACAGCATTATAAACTATTAATGAGCATAATTTTTTTGCCCTGTATTGCAGGGCTTGAGTGAACAAATGAATTGGCATTAACTAGAACTGCTTCTGATTTGGAGTGATTAAATGGAAGATATGAAACTTGCCAGATGTAATTGTAACTTTGGGGGTACTAGGCAGAACTGAACTTACTCCTGGCTTGCTCTTTCTCTTGTAAAGCGTTTTGAAGCCCACTTAACTTTTGGGAGGAGGGTTTTCAGAAAAAGTGTATATACTATCACAAAGGAACACAAATGGTGGTAGCTGAAACTTCAAAATGTTTTGTGCTCTGACTTTTTTTACTTAAGTTGTCATGCTTGGAAAAACAGTAAAGGTGATGTCTCTGACAAAATAGAATATTCCTTGGCCTTCCTTTTTCTGAAGGGTAGAATTAGTATTGCATATGAATGCATTGAATGGTGTGGGTATGTTCCAATGCACAAAAGGAGTAGTAGTGACTAATCAGTCTGATGTGTAAGGGAAGTGTGCTGTCTTCAATCTGATTTTTATTTTCTCTGTAATAACAGATGGCTTTGATACAGTCTGGTCCTGGTGCATTTTCTCCCTTTCTGCCTAAACTGTGGTGTAGATACTTTCTCTTTCTCTTACACTACCATTGCTGTGCTCTTCTGACATGATTGTATGYATGATGGATGAAGGTGATCTGTTCATGCTAGCAAAGATAAAGTTTCTTGACTGCACACAGCTTTGATGTGAATCTAAAATTCATGATTATGTGTGTGTATATGTAGCAACACCATTAAGTTAACATTCTCATATTATATCTAACTTAACAAGTGAGCCTTGCCAAAGTTGAAAAACAGGTCAGTTTGGTCTAAAACCAGTACCTTCAAATCCRTACAGTTAGATGAAAGTCAGTCTTTTAAGTGATACAGTATTGATATGAGGAGTGAAATTGGCAAGACTATGTTCAAGGCTGGCATCTCCTCATAATAGGGTTCCAGATTTTTTGATTCAAATTTCATTTTTTGCAGAGATGGAAAACCAAACAAACAACCCAACCTCAACTAGACTTGATAAGCAGATGAGTCATGAGGGCTTACCTACACCAGAGCATATGTGTTCTCTCCAGAGCAGAGCTTTCTCCACTTCGTTGAAGTGGAAGATGCAGTTCTGGTCTGGAAACTAATACTAGGTGTTTATCCAAGAGAATGTTATGTTTGACTACTTTGAAGTAGAAGCAGTGTGTAGAATACATCTTCCTGCCTRCAGCTAAAGAGTTTTTCTTTAGTGTATTCTGTGGTAGGGGCATTCGGTGTGACTTCTGTCAATTACAAAACTAACAAAGCCATGTTGATAACTCTTAAGTCTCTTACAAAACTAAAACTATTACTACTGAAAACTTAGGTGGGGGTAAGGAAGCTTACAACTTTGTATGACTAAAAAGGTTCTGGTTGCTATTAGCGAAGTATTTTTTAAAATAAATTCTCAGAAGTTACTTTTCTTACTTAAGCTACAGCATGAAAAATACTCTCTGGRAACCTTCCTGTCTAAGCTGCAGTTTGGTTGGACTTTATTTATGGAACTTAAAACCTGTGCTTAGCAGGGTATCATTATATTACCTTACAAAAGAAGTATAGCTTCATGAAGTCAGGGAAGTTGGCTTCCAAGACACAAGTAAAAACATTATGGATTGTTTAGACTGATTAACATAAGACTTCAGCTATTCACTGTTAGCAGACAAAAGACAACAGTTCCAGGAAAAAGCATCTTTATTGAAGATTATCTAGAGTGTTCTTTGCATTAAATATATAGGAAAGCACAGATAGCTTGGTTTTCTATATTTGAGCAGGATCTTACTTAAGTAACCTGGTATTAGTACTGTGTGGCTTGGTTTTCAAGAGTCTTGCATTTGCTGGAATCTATCTAGATTGCCTGGTTTGTAYGTCTTAAGGAAAACTGTTTTCTTATTGCTAACTTCTGTTGCTGAAAACAAGTAAGCTATTTCTCATTCTTTTGAGAAGAGTGCAAGAGAACAACTATGTYTGTATTTAGAAAGTACCTCTATTGTGGGATAGATAGAACCAGCCAAACACCTGCTACAGCATGTAAGTCAACATTGAGCACACTTCCTCAGAGTAAATCTTGACAAAGATTACTCATATACTATAATAAAAAAGTCTAACTTATTACAAATACCTTTCTAAAACAACTTTAAGTACTTGCTCACGGTCTTGATGCTGCTGCTATGAATCGCATATATACTTGAGCTACCTATGAAACTTTATCAGTTGCTGAAATGATGTCTAACAAACCAAAGTCCAAACACTTTAATGCAGCAGTATGTATCTCTATTAGGAGTTAGTTATGGACACTATCTTATTGCACTTAGACTATAGTTCAGAAGTTATAAAAGACGAGATAGACTGATTCAGACAAGGACACTCTAATAAGAAGTTCAGATGTGTAGTACTTAGAGATGAGTGTAGCTAGCTGTAAAGATTGGGGGTGATGACTTCATCCGGTTTGCAGTGATCTCGCATACGGTTCCAAGATAGGGACATCCAATGTCCAGATAAACTGTATTGGCTGGTCTCTTGAAGCAGTCAAGTAACTGAGTGTTGCCTTGATTACACACTTCTTCAATGTTCACACATTATGGACAGGAATTCTTGCTTACTACCACATTAAAAAGTATCCCTTAGCCCTTTTTATCCTGCCACTTCTATTCTTCTAGGTGTTTAACTTGTACCTCTGCCTACAGCTCTTGAAGAACCTGGTAATTAAATTTCTACTGTAGATTCCAAGCCAGGTGAAAAAAGCTTTGCAAAAAGGTATGAGGTCATGAAAGGTGGTTGGAGCTCAAATGGAGTTCTCTGAAAATGTTGGATGCTGTCAGAAAAAACAGTTTAAAGAAGGCAAGAGGAATGGGAGTCCTGCTTGAGGACAAATGGAGGTCAGGAATCTCTGCAAGCTGAAAGCAGTTCAGTGGTATGAATGATAAGAGTATGGGAATAAGAGAGTTGGAGCCAGCCACCTCTCTGTTATTTTTCTTTTTTGTGGAAGGAAAAGTAGAAAGAAGAAGGCAAGTAGAAAAAACTGAAGGTGCTGGTAAAACTGAAGGTGCTGGTAGTGGGCTGCTGAGTGAGGTGCTGAGTTAACCATTTCTTGGTGGAGTTGCTAGCATGTCTTCTCAGCAATGGTAGCTGCCTAATTCAAGACTTTTGTAAGATTACCTCCTAGGTTGTTTTTCCTTCTGTGAAATACCATTTTTGCTTCACTAAAGAGAATAAAACTAACTTTGAACAGGCTTTCAGACACAATACTAACCTACTTAAAACTTGATTAGAATACGCTAATTTATGAGCTATTTACAGGTAACTGACTTTGTTAATCTTAGTTTGCATCAAAGCTTAGGATTTTTTTTCCTGACAAGTCAGGAAATATCTTGCAGTGAGGATAAGTTTTACTACAGTTGTGTCAAGGAGTTGCAAATGAAGATCAAGATCCTTGGCACTAGTTGCTGCACAAGCTCAACAAAGAAGCCCCAAAACTAGCTCTCTCTTAAGTGTGCTCGGTGCTGTTGCTCATGCTACTCTCTGGGGGATTCTGCTCAACGCCAGGATTTTTCCTCTATTTAGGACAAACCTGTGTATCTCAGTGATGTAGCTGTCTACTGAATTTAGGCTTTTTCTATCAAATAACAATGTTCCCTCTTGCATTTTTGGAGCTGTCGTTGGCCGCTGTACTGAGCAGAATGAGATGGAGAAATGGTTTTGAGAGTTGTGGAGAATCTGGAAGGTTTCTTGTCTTGAGATGGCTTGAAAAGTGAGAATCTATAAAACTGTCACCATTATGACAAAGGTGGTATTCTGTCCAAGATAACTGAAACTGTTTTGGCTTAGAAAAAGTTTTACTGTAATCTGATTAAAATGATAAATTGCTCTACTTCCAAAATGAAAATTTATTTAAAGCTGATCTCTTTTGATTCTTAATTTTTTTCCAAGACTTAAGTTTACCAAACTTGGCCAAAACATTGATTGGTGTGTTCTACAGCCCTAAAATAATGTCTATGACTGTAGGGAGGAGCTGTGTACTCATTCATATTCCACTGGACGGTTTGGAGCTTTGATTGTATTTATTCAGTACCAGGGTGTTGAAAGATAGACTGCAAAAATAATTGTTTCCATCTATTTCCACTGCTTTGCGGACTTGGGCAAGCAAGCATGGCCTGATGCAGCTGCAGAGTGAATGTGAAAAGAGGGCCTCTGTCCCTTTCTTCCTGCTTGTTGGCTGCACTGGTCCTCGCTGTTAATGGATTACTACTACAGGAAACTTTCTGTGCTGGAGATCCCTCTGTACAAGAAAGGAAACATACACGTTCTCTGCTTGCTTCTCTAGCTCTTCTAGACAGTGATAGGTACTACAGCAATAATATCCAGTTCCTCTCAGTTTGAGAACATTTTTTTTTTTTCCTCAAGAGGAGCTTTTCTTATTTCTTGAGAAGTCTGTCTTTTCCGTGTATCTAGTTTCACTGATCTCTTGCAAGGGAGACCTTCATTGCAGGTCACCCAGAAGCAATGCAATTGGAAAGTATGACCACAAAGGATGATGAGTAGCAGTATTGCAACAATCTTCCCCAGCAATTGGTCATATTCTGCCTCCAAACCAGTGAAGAGAGAATATTGGAAGCTTAATGGTGAGTCCTTGCTACCTCTGATACCTGACTCCTGATTCTTGGATATTTGAAGTGACTTAGAAGAAATCCAAATCAAGAGGATTGGAGAGAGCAAGGACTACTTTCTCATCTGTTGCCAAGTAGTTGATATCCTGTGACAGATCCAAACTCAGGTAACAGATCTCTTTTGAGCTGTTAAAACCATTAAATTGCAGACCGTTCTTCAAGTTAACCGTAAGTCCATTCTGAAAGGTCAACAAATATGGGACTCACAGTGGAAGAGAAGAAGTAGTTTCTCTTTTTCAGAACAGGAAACTTAAGAAACTGCCTAATCAGGCTTTTCTTAGTGGAAAGAGAAGAGGAAAGCACTTGATACTTAAAAGATTTTGCTGTCAGTGCTATTTGATCATACAGGCATTATAATGATAGTCTCACTGGATTTTTCTCATCAGATAAGCTCAATCAAACAGAATACTTTTCTTTGAACCCAGAGAAAATGTTAGCAGGGCAAAAGCCAACACTGAAAAGGACACAGCATTTTTAATATCAGGTAACTTGACATTGTCAAATGCTTTAGGAATATTCTATTTGGCATTTGTGGATAAAAGACATTTTGAAAAAAAAACCACTAAAAAATAGTATCTAGCAGAGGCTTCACAAACCTTAACTTTCCCAGTGCATTGCTGCAGCTGGAGTTCTTAAATAGTCTTAGAGTATTTTTATATATTAGTGCATTTACATGAAGATAGTTCTGTGATAAATTAATTCCAAATGATCAATCAGCTAGGGAAACAAGAACTTCTTTAGCATGACTGCTATTCTATCAATGCCTAATATTAGAAGTGAAAATGCATGTAAGTGGAAATGGATCAATAGAAAGGGGAAAAAATGTGTACTGAAAATCAATACAAGAAATCAGAGCTGGAAATTCTTGTTACTGTCATACCTGAAAATTGTTGTCTTACATTTTAGTAAGTCACAGAATTTGAAACTTGATGAACAGTGTGTAATAAAGTGGCCCTGAAAATTAGTGGAGGTTGGGGGTAGTGGCCTGGCTTACAAAGAGATTTGGTAAAAGCTGAGACCGCAGGTTCTTTATGTTACAAATACAGTAACAAATTTCTGAACCCATCTGAGTATGATGTGATGAAAGATGGCTTTAAGATGCCAAACCAGGCTCAGCAAGGTTGCTCTACATTATGCTAGCATATACCCTGGAGACTGTAGTGTGAGCAGGGACCCATCAAAATGCAGCTTTGATTCTCAAAGCTGGTGTTTGGCAGCTCAGAACAGTTCATGAGGAAGAAGCAGTTGCTGTTGAACCACATTTGCCAGTTTAATGATAGCCCCAGGCACGCTGCCTGTATGCAAAGGGAACAGCGAAAGCAAGTCAACCATGGAAGCAAGGCTCAAGACTAGGAATTTTCCACCAATTACGTGTTTGTATCCTACTGATATCCTACCTCCACAATGAATGTTTGTGCACGCTTCCCTAGTGAAAACTGCTGTTCAGCTGATGCTGTAGATTTGAACTGGATGGACATTGCGAGTGAAAACAGCAAGCACCAGGAAAAGCAGGGCAAAATAAAGGGAGTTTGCACAGTTCCTGCTTTGGCTGTTCTTAGCCCTTTCACTTGCACTTTTTAAAAGTCAGTAGCTATATCTTACTTAGTGTCAGAAAGCGTATTTTCTATTTGGTGAGAATTTTTTGGTCAAGAAACTCAAATCTTAAGAGCTTTTTAGAGTAAATGTAGTTCCTTCACAGATTTAGTCTCTCCAAAGTCTGTCAGCATCTCATTAAAGGGGCTATATTAAATGGTGAAGAGCAAGTGTGCTGCCTGTAGTTACACCCTGCAATCGGAGTCCTATGGCGAATGTTTCAAATAGCAAGAGGCAGCAGAGTATCCAATGCACCTCTGATTGCCAGTCTACTCTCCCATTGTTTTGTGACATAGAGTAATCGCAAAACAATCCTCAACTGTAAGATGTGCCAATACTAGTTAGAGAGGTTTGTCTGAGGCTTAAAATGACACTAAATTGTACTTTGATTGGAGCATTCAAGGAATCTTGACCATCCTTTCAGTATGTGAATACTGCAGTGCTTGGCACCATGGGACACTGATTCTTTTTCAGGGACTTAAGGATTTCAGCTTGGGAAATGGAGCAATCTCTGAAGTGGATTATCATGGCAAGTTAAGAGAAGGAAGGAAGTATTGTGTTAGTAGCACAGACCCATCCTTAGCATTGCTTTTTGAATGGCTGGGGTGAAATACAGCATTGACTACCCCCACCCTAAAAACAATTGTTCCATTAGTTTCCTGCTCTTTCCAGGAAATGTTGCCTGTTGGTGGTGTTGTAATGCATATGTACAAGCAATGGGGTTACTACTATTTGTCTTTGTTTTCTGCATTCCTAGCTCTGGCAATACTAGTCCATGCCAATCGGCAAACAACAGATCAGTTTCTGTTTAGTCATCGCTCTCGGATAGCTTCCAACTAGTCTCTGTGGAGGCTGATGCAATCATGAATCTCTCCTTGCATGACAAATGCAGAGCATTTCATGTTGGTATCTGCTCTGCTTCTTTTATATTTAAAAAAAAAAAGTTTCTTGTCCCACTGAGAGAGCAAAGCTATTGTAAATTTGTGATCAGTTGTACCAATTGTAATGTTTTCTTATGACAAATCTTGTATGTTTTGGGTTGTTTCATATTCTGGAATTCTATTAATACTTGATATGCATAGATAAAAAAAATCAGGTTCACAAACAAGAACTCACAGCTGTGGATATACAAAATGTGACATAGTGCAAATACTTGAAGAAAGCTCATCATCCAGTGTACTGCCTTCATATCTTGTTACATCTCCATGCCTTCACACTCTAAATACAAATAAATGCTGGTGGGGAAAGGTATTTCCTTCCTTTTAATTTCAGTCTATGTGTACTTAATTTCTTTGTCTCTATCCTTGCCTAACCTTGTGGCAGAAGGCAGCCAAGCGTGGAATGTTACTACACCTGCATGCTCTACTTGCGCAGGTTAGGGGTTTTTATGTTTTGTTAGAGGAACAGGTTAGAAAGGCTATCATATCTTCATTTCTCGGTTTCTACATTGAGGTAGAGACAATTAGTGAGTAGAGAAGATTCTAATTGGTCCCGGAGGCTACATCTTCACTGGCAAATAAATTAGGCCAGGGTGGATAAGGAGCTCTGGCCTCGAGACCAAATGGCACAGTACAGCTTTCATCCAGGTGGCTAAGTCCTCTTCTGTGCTTTAAATCATAAAATCATATTTACGTGCTGCCTGCTTGGAGTGGCTGTGCTGTTCCCCATGCTGTGTCTAGGTATTAGTCTATGAGAATCCTAAATGGTATGGGCCACAGTTATATAAAAGAGCACGCTGATGATTAAACAGCAGGGCTGTACTGTAGGTCAGTACCTCAGGCTTACTTGTCTGACTTGAACGGATGTAGCCAGAGCCTGATCTCTCTCCTGTTTTCCTAATTGTGGAGTAGAACGGCAGGATTCTTTTTTTACCGTTTCCTCTTGTATGTGAAAAACAAGAGCATATGACAGCTAAATTCTGGGATATAGAATCATAGAATAGTTTGGATTGGAAGGTACCTTTAAAGGTCATCTAGTCCAACCCCCCTGGCATGGGCAGGGACATCTTCAACTAGATCAGGTTGCTCAGAGCCCCCTCCAACCTGACCTTGAATGTTTCCAGGGATGGGGCATCTACYACCTCTCYGGGCAACCTGTTCCAGTGTTTCACCACCCTCAGCATAAAAAATTTCTTCCTTATACCTAGTCTAAATCTACCCTCTTTCAGTTTAAAACCATTCCCCCTTGTCCTGTTGCAACAGGCCCTGCTAAAAAGTTTGCTGCCATCTTTCCTATAAGCCCCCTTTAAGTACTGAAAGGCTGCAATAAGGTCTCCCCAAAGCCTTCTCTTCTCCAGGCTGAACAACCCCAACTCTCTCAGCCTTTCTTCATAGGAGAGGCGTTCCATCCCCTTGATTATTTTTGTGGCCCTCC
>JAYKAV010000537.1:0-22249 GCA_035582835.1 Phoebastria nigripes
CGATTACTTGGGAAGACAAACACCATCACTCCAAACGTCCCCCCCTTCCTTCTTCTTCCCCCAGCTTTATATACTGAGCATGACGTCATATGGTATGGAATACCCCGTTGTCCAGTTGCGTCAGCTGTCCTGGCTATGCTCCCTCCCAGCTTCTTGTGCACCTGGCAGAGCATGGGAAGCTGAAAAGTCCTTGACTAGTGTAAGCACTACTTAGCAACAACTAAAACATCAGTGTGTTATCAACATTCTTCTCATACTAAATCCAAAACATAGCACTATACCAACTACTAGGAGGAAAATTAACTATCCCAGCCGAAACCAGGACAATATGCATACACACAGGTCAGTACACAGTTTCCATCCCCTCAACCTCTCACTAAAAAAATAAAACCAAATAAAACTAGCCCCTCTCCCATCCGTCTGGGCATTTCCTGATTTCCACTGCTAAATCTGACAGCAAAATAGATGGTGGAAAAATTGCATCCCCACAAGTTTCCTGAAAACAGGATGTCGGTATATTTGACAGGCTAAGGGAAAAGCTACCAACCCAGCTCTCCATAGAGTATCAGCTAATGAGAACACTGATGGAAGTCTCAAACAGTAAGAAAGTCTTAATTGGACTTTGTGTCCTATTAGACACAGAGAACTCATCTAGAAGTCAGGAAGACACTGGGACATAGGTGCTGCTATTTCCTCTGCTAACAGAGCAGCTTGTTCGAGGTTGCTCTACAGAGGTCCATGGCAAGCCCTGCTCACTCTGCAGGAAGCTCTTTGGCCTGCCTGGGTCTTGGATCACATGCCAGAGCTCAACTTGACCCTCATTAGTAGATCTTGCACTGGAGAACTTACTGCCAAGGGACTATTGATGGTTCCAGATGTGAAGACATAATTGTATTCACTTTTCAGCAGGAAAAAGAATTAGTATTGCCTTTATCTACAACGTAAATGACATGGAACAACTCAGAAGAATTGAATGTTTGAAAGCCTGAATCATGTAAGGACAGTCTTAATGAAAAATCTGTGTATCAATATTTTACACTTGAAATGTATGAACAGTTAATGACTCTTAATTCATGAATCTTCATAAATATTAGATTATTCTAAATGAATTCATGATGCAATGCATCTATCACTTGTGCACAGCTTAAAGGTGAAGTGTTTCTCAAGATCCTCTTCATTTACTAAAATTAGACTTTGATTTTGTTCTGACTTCTCTGACTCACACATCCTTCCTTCTCCTACAGTTCTCACCAAAAAAATCCTTGTCAAACCTCACTAATTCACACGACACAGAGACCAACCGTTGCAGAATAATGAATTTTTCAAATTCATCCTTTGATGAACAATCAGAAAAAGAAGCGAGTATCACGCATTGTTAAGTGTACAAATATGCAGACAAGAGTGCTTTTTCATTTTCGTTTTTCTTGGTGAAACTGTAAGWTTAATTAGCAAATTTAGTATTTTCTGTAATTCGCCAGAAAAACTCTCTAATATGTATTTTCTTCACACTTTCATGGGAATACTCAAATAACAGTTCTTTGCTAAAAAGCAGGGATAGAGTTGTATTTTTTCTACAAATTATACAGAAAAACCTTTACCTGCTGTTTTGAAATAAAATGTTTTTGACTGTAAAGCACAAGGCTTAAGTGCTTTTCTATCTGAAAATAAGGCTTATTTTGGCGCATAAAAATCTCAGACTTTGATCCAAATAGCAGATGTCTACATTTGCTGAAAAAGCTTGGGTAAGTTTCCTTTGACCTCTGGATATCAGAAAATTTATGAAAAAGCGGCTACATCAGAGCTGTTTCAACTCCCACTAAGTCTGTGGAAAGAAATAGGCATTTCTGGGACATAATCACAGGTCTGATGAATCACTTTTCTTTTCTGTCTGTTTCTTTCCGTTGACTCTAAAGGTTGGCTAGTGTGAATGTGATAGGCTCTGATATAAATATCTACATTGGAGGCAGCAAAAAATATATAAAGTTAAAAATTCTGGATCCAGCTCTTTCCCAGCCCCTGCCTATCTCTGGATCATGTTGACTGAGTGGTCTGTATCATCTGAACACAAGAAAACACTTTTTCACTGTGAGAGTGGTCAAACACTGGCACAAGTTGCCCAGAGAAGTTGTGGAGTCTCCATCCTTGGAGATACTCAAAACCTGACTAGACACAATCCGGGGCAACCTGCTCTAGCTGATCTTGCTTGAGCAGGGGGCTTAGACTAGGTGACCTCAAGAGGCTTCTTCCAACTTCAACCATTTTGTGATTCTGGGATCCTCTTCCAAGAGTATCCATACGGAAAAGAGATTTTGGATGTAGCAAGTTAATTTTGTAGCTGGTTAATTTTCAAGGATTGCCTCTTCCAAGCTCAGGAGCGATGCATCCCAACAAAGAAGAGATCGGGCAAAAACGCCAGGAGGCCGGCATGGATGAACAAGGAGCTCCTGGACACATTCAAACACAAAAAGGAAGCCTACAGAGGGTGGAAGCAAGGACCCAGCAAGCCTGGGAGGAATATAGAGAAATTGTCCGAGCAGCCAGGGATCAGGTTAGGAAAGCTAAAGCCCTGATAGAATTCAATCTGGCCAGGGACATCAAGGGCAACAAGAAGAGCTTCTACAGGTACATCGGGAATAAAAGGAAGAAGAGGGAAAATGTGGGCCCTCTCCAGAATGAAATGGGAGACCTGGTTACCAGGGATAAGGAGAAGGTGGAGGTACTCAACGACTTTTTTGCCTCTGTCTTCACCGGCAAGCGCTCGAGCCTCACCGCCCAGGCCGCAGAAGGCAAAGGCGAGGACTGGGAGAATGAAAAGCCACCCACTGTAGGAGAAGATCAGGTTCGAGACCCTCTAAGGATCCTGAAGGTGCACAAGTCCATGGGACCTGAGGAGATCTATCTGCAGGTCCTGAGGGAACTGGTGGATGAAGTTGCTAAGCCACTATCCATCGTATTTGAGAAGTCGTGGCAGTCCAGTGAAGTTCCCACTGACTGGAAAAGGGGAAGCATAATACCCATTTTTAAAAAGGAAAAAAAGGAAGACGTGGGGAACTACAGGCCAGTCAGTCTCATCTCTGTGCCTGGGAAGGTCATGGAACCGATCCTCCTGGAAGGACGACAGGGAGGTGGTTCGAGACAGCCAGCATGGCTTCACCAAGGGCAAGTCCTGCCTGACCAACCTAGTGGCCTTCTATGACAGAGTGACTACATCAGTGGACAAGGGAAGGGCTACAGATGTTGTCTATCTGGACCTCTGTAAGGCCTTTGACACGGTCCCCCACAACATCCTTCTCTCTAAACTGGAAAGGTATGGATCTGATGGGTGGACTGSCWGGTGGGTGAGGAATTGGTTGGATGGTCTCATCCAGAGGGTAGTGGTCAATGGCTCAATGTCCAGATGGAGGTCGGTGACAAGTGGCATCCCACAGGGGTCTGTATTGGGACCAGTACTGTTTAATGTCTTCATCAATGACATCACAGACGGTGGGATCGAGTGCACCCTCAGCAAGTTTGCAGATGACACCAAGCTGAGTGGTGCGGTCAACATGCCTGAGGGAAGGGATGCCATCCAGAGGGACCTGGACAAGCTGGAGAAGTGGGCCCCTGTGAACCTCATGAGGTTCCACAAGGSCAAGTGCAAGGTCCTGCACCTGGGTCGGGGCAACCCCCGGTATCAATACAGGCTGGGCGATGAAGGGATTGAGAGCAGCACCGCCGAGAAGGACTTGGGGGTACTGGTGGATGAAAAGCTGGACATGAGCCAGCAATGTGCGCTTGCAGCCCAGAAGGCCAACCGTATCCTGGGCTGCATCAAAAGAAGCATGGCCAGCAGGTCGAGGGAGGTGATTCTGTCCCTCTACTCCACTCTGGTGAGACCCCACCTGCAGTACTGCATCCAGCTCTGGAGCCCTCAGCACAAGAAAGACATGGACGTGTTGGAGTGGGCCCAGAGGAGGGCCGCAAAAATGATCAGGGGGATGGAACACCTCTCCTATGAAGAAAGGCTGAGAGAGTTGGGGTTGTTCAGCCTGGAGAAGAGAAGGCTTTGGGGAGACCTTATTGTGGCCTATCAGTACCTAAAGGGGGCTTAAGAAAGATGGGGACAGACCTTTTAGCAAGGCCTGTTGTGACAGGACAAGGGGGAATGGCTTTAAACTAAAGGAGGGTAGATTTAGACTAGATAGAAGGAAGAAATTTTTTACACTGAGGGTGGTGAAACACTGGCACAGGTTGCCCAGAGAGGTGGTAGATGCCCCATCCCTGGAAACATTCAAGGTCTGGTTGGAGGGGGCTCTGAGCAACCTGATCTAGTTGAAGATGTCCCTGCCCATGGCAGTGGAGTTGGACTAGATGACCTTTAAAGGTCCCTTCCAACCCAAACTATTCTATGATTCTATGATTCTTAAGTTAGAAGTGCTCCGTAACACATTGATGCCAGTTCTGGGTCCCTGGGAAGGACTGTGTGTGCTTGAGAAGCGTTTGTGCTGGGGAAGCAGGCAGTGAGTACTGCTGTGCTGCAGTCAGAGGCTGAGAGTTCAGTGAGAAGAGAGGGGGTTTCTGTCTGCAGCATGAATGTGGCAAGCCTGAGGCATGCTGTGTGGTGCAGGGATTTGGGAAAGAGGAGATTGTGCTGTGACGCTTATGCTTGTTACGCATGGAAGAGCACTGCACTGTGAGTGCTCTACAACAACAGGGGTAGAGGAGTACAGCTGGCAACAAGCTTTCATGTGGATCTGGAAGTCGTTTGGGACCATCAGCAAAGAAAATTGTCCCTGCCTATGACCCACTGGAAGAATATAGGATCTATGCTATCTAAACCTTGAGTGAGGATCTACCCTGTGAGCTCAGACTGTGTATTTAAGTTAAATTGTATAATGACATCTTTGTATGATTGAAGGGGAAGAGGAAAAATATGGCCTTCTAAAAATAGGCATGCTCCAGATGGAGAGAAAGACAGGGCAGGAGCTGCAGCTGGCCTAGCATCTGTCACCGCACCTGCAGGTCTCTCCAAAATCCTGTTTTCATCATTTTGTCCTCTTTGAAAAACCCTTGAAGAGGAGCCCACAGGATGAGGCCATCGCAGAAAGGACACACGGGTCTGTGAAGAGGCATTGCATGATATGCATGAATGGACCAGCTGCTGCATTCATGAGATTTAGGCAAGGACTGCCTGGATCAGAGGGTTGGACTCTGTAACCTGAACAGCAAAGCCAGCCCAGCTGGCTTCACAGGGTTCTTTATCCACTGAGTGGTGGGACAAGCTGGGTCACAGGAGTGGGACCAGAACTGCTATACTACTTTTTCCTTTCAAATCTGGACTTATATACAGAAGAATTGCTCTTGTCATGCTTGCTCGTCCTTTCTTCTTTTGTCTATCATGCTGCAAACTTTCAGAGGTAGAGGGGGGATATATTGTTGCTCCTGAGTACCAATTCACTGAGTGCAAATGAATCAGATGGGGACTGTGTGAGATGCCTTATAAATAGAGATGAGTGGAGTCTGAAATAGCTCATCTGGCAAAGTACACACAGATACCATCAAAATACTCATGGGTGAATGAATAATACAATCTGCTTGACATCTTAAAACTGGTGTGTTGGGTGTATGCTCTCTAATGCTTGCAAAAAGCCATCCTGTGGGGCCATCGATGGAAAAAAGAGATCAAGAAAGTGGAAGTGAGCTTGTATATGAGAAAGCCTCTCTAACTTCGGAACAAGGCATTCAATACTTACACATAAATACTACACTGCTCAAGACTTTCACCCATATTGAGAGAGAAATGTTGCCAAACTGCTGTCTGATGTTAAATGGGTTGCACACAATAGATGTAAGAAGCAAATAATTCAATGGAGCGCTTGTGGGTTACACAGAAGTTTGCTTTCAGTGTCATCTTCCCTAATAAAAATGCAACTATAAAGCTAATTCAGTTACATGAGCACTCAATAAACCTTAATAAGAGCAAAACAAAAGTGTTGAACTGTTCTTCTAGTACATTATAGTCACATCCGATTCCTTCACTAATGTTCTTTTAGGAGTCACTTGCTTCTATCATTTGGAAAGGTCGCAATTCATATGCCAAATGGTTCTGCACTGTTCCAAGTCTAGTTTCAAACCAGATTAATAGCTTAGTGACCTCTGGGAGCTGTTGTCTTTATAATACGTGGCTTGTTAGAACATTTTCTACTGAGGTACAATTAAATAAATAGCAAAGTCAGCAACCCCTTGAGAGAGAACGGTTCATCTCACCTAACTTTAGCCACCTAAGTTAGTCACCAGAGCTCTCTGTGTAGTTGATGGAGCTCTCTTGGATAGTTCCTGAAGGTGATTCATCTCATCCTGAAATAAGCAACAAAGAGAGGTGAGATGAATTGTCCTTTGGAGGTACTCATCTCTCTCCATCAGCTAAAGAGAGAGCTGACATAACTGCCTTAGGATATCTTGGATGATTAGTTTTAAGATCGCTAGTCACTTTTAGCTGTCCATCTGATCAATGGGATACTATGATTTGTATGCACAACAGCTTTTAGAGATCCTGTTTCTCTACCCTTACGTCATAAGTAACAAATGCTCTAATTTATGGGCAGACCATATATGCATACATATATATAWAAATGTTCATATTTACATTTATATGTATATTTAAAGGATAGGTCAAGATATAGTGCTTTATACTTCTTTGGGTATTCCCCTATTCTTTGCTTTCATTTTTTGGGTCTGAATAATGATCTCCTTCAATCAGTTTTAATTATATCAGCTGTCACTTTTCCTTCTGATAACCTGAAGATAAGATCAGTCTGCTCTTAACTTTCAGAAATTTCCAGGGAGAGCAAACAGGATTAACATTTCCACAATTCCTAATTCCTGAAGAGCACCTTGATATTTCAACTGAACTGAAAGGCATGCCACCAGGCTGAGTATCAGGGACGGGGAGAGAGAACTGAAGTATTTGATTACCAGGACTGACAATTCACAGTGATTTACCTTTAAATCTTATTTGTCTAACTCTTAATAAGTAATGTTAGTGTGCATACAGAAAAAAGCTTAGTGATAATGGTCATGGCCAATAATTGAACAAGTTTGGGCTCGCTAACTCACAGCAAACTAAAAGAAGGACTTGTTACAGCAGATGTTAGCTGTGTAACAGTTTTGTTAATGACACAGCACCACTTTCTTCACTGAGAGCACTTCACCCATTTCCTACTGACTCTGTCTACTAATGCTGCTGTCACCATGGAGTCATCATCTCTTTTTATTTATTTGTATTAGCAAAGGTTGGAATCATGAGCCAGGGACCCACGTTAGGCCTGAAGCACAAGGGAAAATGCAGCCCCTCACTGGTAAGTGCACAGAGATGGGAACCCTTAAGGCCTCTGTACAAATGCCGAATTTGAATCTACTGAAGAGTGAGGCACCCAGGTTGGAAGGAGCCAAAGAACACATCCGCACAAGCCTAATACATAGGAATGTTTCTGAGGGTATGGGAGACTGTGTGTCTGTATATATATACACAGACATATGGAGAGGTATGCTGAGAACAGAGAAGGTATAAAGTCAGGGAGAATATATTAGTTACTGGAGTGCTAGACAAAAACATGGGAAGTTCATCTATGCCCAATGTGTGGAAGTTGCTGCACTCAAATGCTACATTGCAGTGAAGGAGCTCAGGGCAAAGAGATTTATGAATGGATATTTGTAGTCAAAAAAGAAACAAAAATGGCCTCCAGCTTTCCTCTTTTACTGAATGTTGGTTTGTTTGGGTTTTTTAAATGGATTGCTGTAAATGTCTAGTTGTCAGTGCTGAGCTGTGTAAAACATACAGCAGCAGCCCTGAACTGCAAGAAAAGTCAGGAAAAATAAATGGCAGTGGCCACATTCAGTAAGAGTAACTAACATCAGTGCCTGGCAGAAAGACTTAAATAGTAAAAATAACCACTGTTTTAAGTAGAAACATTCATCCTTCAAAAAATAGCACATCAAATAACCAGAAGTCATTCTGAAGTTACACTAGAGAGCTGGTATCTTGCTGCAAATGCATCTTCCCCTGTAATTAATATCTGTTATATATACGTTGAGTTCCTCTGGGAAATATGTGTTTGTGACGGGAATTCTGACAGAATATGGTTGACTTCATCACAGCCCCCATGTTCTGTTTATGAGTGACACAAGTTGTATACACAGACCAGAATGTTTTCCACAACAGATAAGCATGAAAGTGCAAATAAATATGCAAAATTAATACAATTTATTATGGTATTTTTTCCTTGTCTTCAATTAATGGTAGGGGTTATTTTCAGTTTGGTGCTTAAAGGGTAGTAGATCATACACCTACAATTTTGTTTACTGATTTTTTGTTTACTGATTTTGTGAAATGAACTATTGGGTCAATTAAGTATATTCTTAGGAAACCTCCATTTCCCCCCATCAACCCCAGCCATGATAAACATCATCCTTGGGCCTTAATCTTGTCCCCTTAGGAACACAGCTCTAACAATCTCCATTTATCTTTATGATTATATCTGAGTTTATTTTATATTTTCTCAGGAAGGCATGTCTAAATGTTAGCAGTTGAAGATTTTACTTTGCATCCAGCCTTCAGTAAGTGGTTGTTATTGTGAACCACGGATGAAGTCCTGGTACTTTGTATTCTTTGCAACAGTGTGATTGAAGGCAAGTTACAAAGTAATGTCATTTCTTTCTGCTTAAGGTGTGTAAATACAGTATTTTTTTCCTAGAATCCCAGAAATTCTGTATAATATGCAATAGCTTAGAGACCGTTTAAGACTGTAAGACCTTTTTCTTCTTCCTGTTAACATGACAGTTTTATATACGCACGCACCACACGCATCCATGCACACAAATTTCTAAGTATATTCATATGAAAACAGATTCATTCTGTAAGCACGACAAACGCTTTGCTGAACTTTAAGCCACAGCCAAGTGGCTGTATTTTGGTTATGGCTCATTTCACAGCTCCTCCCAGAGATGGATTGGGGAACTAATGCAGGGTTCAGTGGTTTGGCAAAAATCAACTGTTTTGTGGAGGCAGCAGAAAGCCACGCTGGTTCTGAGGCGACACTGTCTCGGTAGCAGGCAGACAGACAGACAGGTTGCCCCAGACTCTGGATAACCAAGGGATGGACTGGGCAGCAACTGCACTTCAAGACGTTAAATTTCTCAAGAAAATCAAAAAGGCGTTTTATCTGCTGAGCTCTGGGGCTACTTTATCTTTTAATACCTAAGATGAAAAAAACCCTTTTGCAAAGCTCATGCGTAAATATTTTACAACAAAATATGAGGAATTACTACAACAACTTCCTGAGCATAACTATTATTTGTTGCTCCCATTATTAGTATCTGACAAATGATAGCTATATATCTATAAGTAATCAAATGG
This sequence comes from Phoebastria nigripes, assembly GCA_035582835.1. Classification (NCBI taxonomy): domain Eukaryota; kingdom Metazoa; phylum Chordata; class Aves; order Procellariiformes; family Diomedeidae; genus Phoebastria; species Phoebastria nigripes. Next base: position 9,395 of record JAYKAV010000537.1, read on the forward strand.
CTTTATAATAACAGATTACTAATATATAAGAAGTCAAGTTAAACAGAAAAAATTTCTATTAATTGAGGAACTAAGTGATTTTTTTAAGCAATGTTGAAGCAACTTCTTTATTAAACTGAAGAAAACAGAACCAGTGCTCTGAAGATTTTGAAAGAAATAACACCTTGTATTAAAATTATTTTTATTATGCATATAATTTTAAAAATACTGTAATAGTTCTTTTAAGAACCAACAAAAATTTGGTTCATTTGAAATTAAACTTCTACTAAATTCTGATATAATTAGTGAGATACATTATAACATTAAATAAATGTAAAAAAATGTTGAGACTTTTAAGAAAACATTCTCTGTGAGTATGACCATGGAATTGCTGCATATGCTACACGTTTTATCATATCATATATTGGTTAGCTGTAGATGCTGTTAAGATCATCCTAACTGATACTAAACAGGTAAAAATGTATTCAGCATCCCGACAGGTCTGTAAGTGAATGGAACATGGTCTTTTCTCCAGGAGATCACACAGAAGGCTGTGAGTCAATGAGTCCAAAGGAACTCAGTTTTGCCACGTTGTGCTTATGGGGAGTTACTTCATAAATTTTATCTATCTTTGTTTGATCAAAACATTTTAGTAACCATTTTATCGATCTACTGCAGTATTCCAAAACCTGGTTTAAAACCTATTTTTGTCAATTTCAAGGTGAAATAACGTCAATGCAAGGGTAAAGACAAGCATTTTTGCAGAAACAACAAAATCTGTGGCTTTTCTACAACTGTGGACACTTTTTGCATGTTCTTATACTTGTTCCAGTAGTCACAGGSGTTTTTGTTGTGGGTTTTGTTGGGGGCTTTTTGTTTGTTTGTTTTCTGACACATTGTTTCTTCATTTAAAGGCAGTGATGATGTATTGAAGCATCATTTTTTTTTCAGCATCCAGAAATGACTTCTTTTGGTCAAAAATTTGCAACACAAGAGAAGAAACCTGGCAGTCATTATTGTTTGTGTTGCATCCAGCCTACAAAACAGATACTGGAAATAACCTGCAGGTTATTAAAGGACTCAGGCAGTATATCATGCATGCACCCATCTTCAAAATGAGTAGCAGTGAATGATGTACCACACTTCTCGTTTCCATTAGCAGTGGCACCACCCACTGTTCAGTGGACTTTGGTGTACTGACTGCACCCTAGGATCTCCACAGAAAACAATCAGCAGACAATTTAGGCACACACAGTGCTTTCCAGAAGAAAAATTTAAATAATTTTAGTAAGGAATTTCAGGAGCATGTCATCCTCCTAGTAGTCACATGAGTACTGATGATGCATTGTAAAGCAGAATATAGACATGAAGCTCCACCAGCAACAAGCAATTGTTGAGACACTACTGTGAGGAGACATGAGAAGATTATATTCAAGCTGGGGCTAAGCAAGAAAGAGAAGCAATGATCTGAGAAAGCAAGGTCTTAGGCAGCAGCTTTCTGTAATACATATGTGTTGTGTCTTTGGACCTGTGCAATAGCATCCTTATCTTTCCTTTCGTGACTTATTCAGGCTGTGAATCATCTCATCTAACTTTACTCACTTGAATGTTGGGACCTTGTTTCCCTCCATAGTTTTTGTAAAAGATTATGAATCTCTGGAGGTTAATTCACTACTCCTGTCCTAGATGATAAGGTACCTGGATGTGCCTCTCTTCCTTCTCACCAACAGAGGAAATATCCGACACAACTAGCTTACATTAGATGACTTGGCAAGATGAATCTCTCCTCCGCATCTACCTCTTCCCTAAGGTTAACAGGCATCAGCCCTAGAGGAGTGCGTTGGTTGGCATCCACAAATCACTCCTGCCTCAGTTGCTATCGAGTTTACCAGAAGTGATGATATTTCCTACTCAATTTCTGTTTTTTACTCTATTGTTGAAGCATTTCTTAAGGAATTAGAAAACCCAACCTCTATGCCCTCCTCAGCCTACATCTCCACAGGTCAAAAAGAGTTTCACAATCAGAAGGTAACATGGGAACTGAGCAAGGCACTTCCCATTTCAGACCAAGTCCCAATGCATGTGAAAGGTGGCATCCATGGGTTAAGATCAGTCCTGAGCTCATGTGTGGAGGCATGCGGGGGAGAACAGGCTGTCTGATCTGACCCCAGGAGTACTTCAGCTTCCTATCCCCTCACTGCCTCCATCAAGTTACAGAAAAAATCCAGGAAGAAATCTCAGTGCAGGAAGTGGCTTCATGTTCTGAATTCGTAAGATTTTACAAGGTACTTAACCTCAGGCCAGCAACAGAAACCTGAGTTCATGCAGACTTTTACAACACATCTCATTTCTGGCATGTCTTACTGGTGAGCTGAAGGATCCCAGGAGTCAGTGCATTAGATACTACAAATGCCTTTCCTAACAACTAACCTCTCCCCTGTGCAAAGCACTGAGAATACAAGGGACAAATTCAGCACTGCAAAACCACTTGCATAGCTGGGATTAATCATACCAACATCCCTTCATGAATGTCAGCCTAAACACTCAAATTTCCATATGCTTAAGTAAATCTCATTCCCCTTCTTCCCGCTGTGCCATCTGCATTTAACTAGACCGTCTCATTGGTGGTACCACTATGAAATAATTGATATTCCTATTAGAAGATCTTTACTTCCTTAATTTTCTCCCTGAGGAAATTTATCTAGGCATAAACCTGTTCGCATTTTCAATATATCTCTGTCCAGGCTTTCGATTACAGCAGACTTGGGAATTCTTGGCAAACAACTTTGAAAGGTTATTTGCAATTAGCTTTCATAATGTAGCTAATTCTAACAATGAAGTCAAATTCACCTTCCTGGCCCTCGAGTGACTTTGAAGAAAAATTCCCAATAAAATTCATATTAACTATTTAAATGCTTGCTCTAGTATATTGCTCCCAGTGTGATGTTAGGCACCTCTCCAAACTTATTTTTTATTTTTTTTAATTTTATTTTTGTTAATATTCATTTCTGTTCTATGAATAATTTCTGAAGAACAAATAATGGAACTGTGATTACCAAAAACATACTGAAAAAAAGTAGTTATGCGAAACTTAATAGGTTCTTCTGGTCTCTATATCACTCTACTGGAGCAAAGAATAAGTCCATTAGGACTATATCTGCATTAAGAGGTGGGGAGGATCAATAGGAAAAAAGCTCTAATGTGAAATAGGTGATGCTGAGGATTAGATGTCAAACAGCTGTGTGTATTTCAGCTCCTATATGTAAATGGAAATACCTATTACTTCTGTACTAAATATGTATTTTCATTTACATACAGGCACTGAAATATAGACATAGATATAGATATAGATATAGATATAGATATAGATATAGATACAGATATAGATATAGATATGGAACTATCCACATTTCAGCTCCATGTTTTACTCTTGTGGTGACCACATTGCTCACATTCTTAAGTAAAACCCTTATACCATGTGTCTGGTTGTGCTATCACAGTGTTACAAAATACTTGTATTCTGTTCTTTGTTATGATACTTTAATACACTTCAATTTGCATTCAAGTAAAGCTAATATGAATTATATCTTGATTAGTCAACTTTTAATTTGCAGATTTATAGCCTCTGTTTTGGCTACAAACAAAGCCCAGTAAATAGGAATGATCAAGAAAGTCACTGCAGAAGGACCCTTTTGATTCAAACTAGTTTATTGATGTGCGTGCATGCTCCCTAGGAGTACTGAAGTCCACAAAGCACAGATTAGTAGTACTCAATGCAGAGATCATTGTAGTATACTGATTTCATGGTCATTGCCATGTTTCTTGGTTATAGACCCTGTGCTTGTGTGGAGAAGGTATTGTGGAGCTCTTATACCAGCATTTCTCTGGCCTTTAGGAAACTTTTTCACCACAGCAGGCATATGCCAGGCTAGACATAGATATGAATGTGCCCCAGGAGCTTTGACAAATCATGCTCCCTTAGCACGATTGACGAAGAACCACTGCCTTCCTGAAATAGGAAGTCAGGCTCTCCCCCTGCAAAACGATGCTGACATTTCAAACTCTGTGGTCTTTTCCAACCTTTCATCTGACTCAAGTAAGTCCAAAGATAAGTCTGACAAACACTGAGCACCTCTTTATAACAGCAGTGAGTGTTTCTTGATTGGATATATGAATCAAACACATGGAAAATGCTAGAAAGATAGTTCTTCGTTATCCTGTTCGCCCAGGCACAAGTTTGTTTTAAGTGCTTCTCACAACAGTACAAGAGATACAATAACTGATGCAAGGATTGCTTTGGTGCTTAAAAGAGTGAAAAAGCCACCATCTGTCAGAATAAGCCCTGGCAGTTTTCAATATTTGTGTGAAGGAAAAATCTAGTGCGAGTAAAAGCATGTGGACAGAGCAGCCTGCAAACCTCTAACTTGAACATATATCATTCTTCCTTCCTTTGTTTTGCCTGACTATTGCCTTGATGTCAGTCAATTCCTTTTGAAATATCTGGATAAATATTACGGCAACAGTAAGCTCAAACAAATAGAGTGTGAAATATACTGATGTTAAAAATAACTTAATAATCTATTCACATACTGGGTTTAAAAATGTTCACAGAAAAGAAATATTTTGTTCATGTTCAGTTATTTATCTATGTCTCTCAGTCACTCTATATGACTTATCTTCAATCAAACAATGAGACGTCTAAAGTCAGCAGTTCCAAATAGTCTTAATTTGATTTTTTTTCTTCTAGCTCAGCAAAGACCTTTAATTTGCTTTCAGTGCCCATGGTATAAAACTTAAAATACTAACATTTATCCACTATATGTGCCTGCCTCTGTGCACACTAAGGCTATATCTGTATTAGCAAATAGTGCAGCCCAGTGGGAGCAGATTTGTGCAGCATAACAGTTGGTGCTGAGGGCTGATGCCCATGCCAAATGCATTTCAAAGGGTTTCGCTGCAGACCACCTTTGGTCCAGTGCCACAGCCTGGATGCTTGTTAGCAGCTGGAGCTCATTAGATGAACCCCTGGGATGCATTTTCCAGCTTAGTTTCATCCAAAAGGAATCCAGTTAGCATGCTTCAAGACAGTTTTGCAATGTGAACTAAAGCAGGGCATGTGAGGCCCACCACGATTGCTTTCAGAAGTGCACTCCTGATTCAAACGCAGACACTAATGTAAAGGCATCTATAGAATTTAGCTGAAGCACTTATCCAGCAATGGCTAATACGGCAAACAAACATTTGGGGAGGCAATGTGTCACAGAAAGAGGAGGGGTATCACGCCTTTTTATCAAAAAGGGACAAACATTAAAATGACAAAGCTATTTTTTTTTTTCTCTGAAAAAGAAGCTTGTTTTTCACTTATTTTAATCACTATCAGTAAGAGGATTTTCCAGGTTTTCATTTGTGTTTCCCAATTCCCTCTGAATCCTGGGTGGCCTGTTAATTTAATTAAGTAACCTTTAGCCTGCTGCTTTGTAAGTCAACATTATCCCTTTGAGTTTTGTCTATCATATTACTTTGACCTACAGTGAATGCCAGCTATCCAAGTGAGGCTGCTCTTACTGTCTTTTGTTAAAGGACTCCTTTTCCTGACAGTTCTCCTCAGGAGAAGGACAAATTAGCAGTGGGCTTCTTTTTCACAAAGTAATTTTGCCATTCACCACAACTTTCATTGTACTTTGAGCTCTCCTTGTGAGCTGTTTTATCTGATTTCTATTTCAGTTGTCAGCTGTTTGCTTTTTTCTTTTCTTTGCCTCTCTCCTCATTAATCAGACACGCTTCTCTTTTGTAATGCCTTTCTGTCGCTGTGGTTTCCCAGATGCGACTGCCTGGGTATGTCTGCTTTTACCTTACTCAGGCTCTGACTTTCCACATTTCACCTCCTTATAAGTGCTAAGAGAAAGGCAATGTTAGACTTGAGCTTACCGAGACTGGAAGTGCTCTCCATCAATTACCTTCTGTGGTAACCTATCCAATGCCGCTGTCTTCACTTTGTATCAGGGTCCCAGACCCATCTGTATCTCAGGTCTGTGGAATCCAAACCACCTGCTCCTTGGGAAGACAACATAATTAATATCTTAAAATCCTCTTTTTGAAAATGCGACTTTATGAACTGCTAATGGTATTTCATTCTTCTCATTTGTAACTACATTTGACTTTTAATCTGGTTAGAGGTTAAGTCTTTTCTGTTTAACTGTGAACAAAAAAAGTAGAAATTGCATCTGGACAAATGTGAACTTAATAATTTATTAAAATTCAATGACTATTTTTTCTCTGAAAAACCTGAAACCAGGAAGCATGTGGCATCATTCCCATCAGATTTGCCTACATGCAATGTTCATTGCAGGTTATGAATGTCTTCCTGATCAACCTAATTTCTGAAAGCAGTTCTCAAAATAAGACAACATGTTTTATAAAGCAATGTCTGTTATCTCCCCTTTTCAAGACTACTTTSAATGTTCCTCACTGTTGATAAACACAAATAAAACAACTGTATTTATTGGTTTTGGGAAACTCAAAGATACATTATGGTATTCAGGGTAACTGACAAGAGCACAAGGCAAAAACTTCCACCTGAAGTTTATTTAAGTTAATATTAAATTCTTTTGTGCTGTTTCAGCTGTGTGTGTCCATGACAAAGTTTGATTACCTTATGACAAAACAAAGAAAAGTTCCTCCTTCCTAAGCAAGCCAAACTCAATCTTAATGGCTTTTCACTTTGGAATATAAAAAGGTTTGGAAAAATTTGAACATAACTGAAAGTGACTAAGGAAAGTGATAAATTGGTTAGTGATCTTCATGGTTTGTATTCAATCTTGAACAAAGGAATTTTGCTTGGATGACTTATAATTTCTTAACTTGAATGCATTTCCTTGTTTCTACTTTTTACCCTATATTATGTAATATGGTTTACAAAACCAGCACACTTTGTGGATTCATTGCATGTTTAATTTTTAGTATATACAAGATCTGGGTTTTAAAACCTATTAAGATCATCACTGTCCAGGAGATGTTGTGATTCTGTAGCCATGATACAGTCTGTATAAACATAACCGCAGAGTTAATAAGAATTATTCCGAAATCCTAAACCAAATAGAGAAACAAATAAGATTAAAGACTGAGTCTTCCACATATGTGGATGCAAATCTGTAAGCAGGACAGAACTGGGGAGGGACAGGATGATTGTTTAGAAGTTGATAGATGTATCCAGACAGAACCCAGAGAAACAGCCCATGTGCTCTGTTATTACCTCAATACAGAAATTACAAAAACAGATGCCATCAAACATGTAATATAATATCTAATATTTGTCCAGTGAAAAACTCCTTTTAGATATATAACAGTTGCAAATTATAGGTTATTTACTGTAGAATGTCAATGTTAAATTCCTTAGCAATGAATAACAAACAATAAACACTTTCTGAATTTTATTGGGCAGTCTGTCATAGAAAAATTGTTCATAGCTTTTTTTCTTTCCACATCAGTGGCAGCTAACTTTAGCTTCATAAATCTCAAAATGTCACTGCTATGTGTGCTTATTCTGAACTTTTCTTTGGGTTGGAACAAACAGTTATGGTTCAGATTATGCAATATATAAAGCATGTTTTTTCTTGATGTGCAGCATGCAATTTGAATACCTGCACTTCTTCAAGCAAACCAGTAAAATAACTATGGATAGTACAGGACTAGATACCGGACTAGATATAATAAAGAAATTTTTTTATGATGAGGGTGGTGAAACACTCAAACAGGTTGCCCAGAGAGGTGGTAGATGCCCCATCCCTGGAAACATTCAAGGTCAGGTTGGACCGGGCTCTGAGCAACCTGATCTAGTTGAAGATGTCCCTGCTCATTGCAAGGGTGTTGGACTAGATGACTTTTAAAGATCCCTTCCAACCCAAACTATTCTATGATTCTATGATAGGACTATGTAAGGCTCAAGATGGACCATGAAGAAAGCTTCAGCAGGAAGCCCTTAATGTAACAGGTAGAAGTCAGAGCAGTCCTATGCAGTTTCCCCTGCTCTATGTCGAGATTCAGAAATCCTTTTATGAGGGTAGGCTCAGATCATGAAATTTTAAATCAAAATATGCTCTTCATTTTTTTCCCCATAATAAATACATGTCTCAATCTGGTTTGGTATGATGCTATTTCTGGCAACCTGTAGCTCTGTGCTGCCTGTAGTAGCCATGGTCATTTGCTGCCCCATGATGCATATTCTGTCTGACATTGATTCACTGCCATTTTCCTACTCTGCTCTGAGCACTTGGATGCCCTTTGGATCCGGTTCATTCTCGCCAAAGCGAAGTAGTACAACATGGCAACTTTCTGTGTCTGCAAAAAGGCCACTCATTGAAGAATCATCCTTAGAAACTTTATATCACACCCAGACAGCAGACAACTACTTCTCAGAGGAGCTAATGTTCTTTTCTGAAAATACTACTGCATACTTGCATAGCTGCCCAGTGTTTTCAGCACTGTACTGGCTTATTACAAATCCTAAGTATTACTGTGATTGGTTTTGATCTCAAGCCCAAGGTGACCTCTCTGTGAAGCAAGTAGCAGATTTGAGGACTAATCATATATATGACATACTGCACTGCTGAAGTTGAAATGAGATTTTGGACATTTTGAGACTTATTCAGCCTTAAGAAGAAAAGGCTAAGGGGAAATGTTATTGTTGTCTTCAGATACCTAATGAAAGACTATAGCGAAGACAGAGACAGACCCTTTTTGGGGATTCACAGTGAGAGGACAAGAGGCAACAGACACAAGCTGCCACAAGGGAAATCCCAGATAGACATAAGGAAAATTTATCACCATGACAGTGCTAAAACTGTGGAACAGGTTGCCCAGAAAGGCTGGGGACTCTCCATCCTTGTGGGTCTTCAAGACTTTACTGAAGAAGGTCCTGAGCAGCAGACCTACCTTGAGAGGGGGGTTGGCCCAAATGACCTGGAAAAGTCCCTTCCAACCTGCTTTGTTATTCTCTGATTCTATGAAACAGAGCTCCTATAACTGCTTTTGCTGATGAATATTGTTTTAATCCTACAACTGTGAAATAAAGTGATGTTTAGCAAATATGGTGGGAGAAAATATGTAGCCCCACTCATTCACCGCTAGACTCTTTCCTGCTTCTCGAGGAATCATCCACCATGCTGCCTTTTTTTATAGAGGCAGGTGCAGGCTTCACCCTCAGCAGCTTAATTCCTGAACTGTGCACAGGTTAGTCACTCAGCAAAACAGATACTGTATTTTCTAACTTTTATTTATATGTTCACAACCACTTTAATAGAAAAAAGTGACAGTGTCTTATTACGCAGTGTTCCTCAGTACAGATAATATCTAGAGATGTGCTTTATAAAAAGGCTTGCAAGAACAAATCCTATTCACTGTGAATAATTATGCATCAAGGTTTTAACTGCAGACTGGCTGTAAAATATTTTTCCTTTCAGCTCTGTGCTAGCATGCTTTTGATGCTGACACAGACTAGTTATTAAAAATTCCACATGAGACAATGTTTCATCTACTGCAAGAACAGTGCAGAAGAATAATACAGAAGTTTAAGACAGCTGAGAGGCTTGTTTTTTTGCATTGTGGGGTGTTACGATATAGTGAGCATCATGGGTCCTGATGTCCACACTGTATCAGAAGCAAAAAGGTACCCTTAATCTGTCCGGACAAGTACTATACAGCAGCTTGTAACGGCACTTTTTCCCAGACAGCATTACTTCCTCGCTTTAGGCTGAAAGTCTGGAAAAGTGTACAGTTACTGTAGAATATTCATAAGCACTTTCTGAAGATGTGGACTATTGTTTCACTTCGTTAGCTAGTCAAACTAGCTAACAATTCTCTGATTGAAAAACTTTAATTTTTTTAATCTTTCTTGTGATTAAAAGCTCATCTCCACAAACACAAAAAAGCATTGAGGAGTAATGACAATAACCTAATCCGAGAAAGGGACACCCTGCCCTGGTCCCTTCTGGGGCTATCACAGGAGAGGGATCAGCCCCATGGGGTGGGGCGAGACCCATCATCATGAGTCAACTGGGGAGGCTCTCTGGATCACCTTACAAACTGAAGGGGTCACTGTCTGTAGTATGGGACTCATTATGGGATGCAGAGGAAGAGTAGTTCAGGATTGCACAAGATATTTGACAGGGATTTTAGGGGACAAACCAAAGGCAGGAAAAGGAAGGACTCATGGTGATCTGGGGAGGAACAAGTGCAGGGAAATAGAGGCATAGGGGAATAAAAGGTCACAAGCAAACAGGTTGCTGGTCTGGCCATGCCGTGCACCTGTTCAACTGTCTGTCTTCCTATTAAACTCCAATTCTAATTATTTTTGTGGGTGTGGGGACTCTCTGTTCTGTGTGCATGACTATGGAGGTCTAAGTATCAGCAGTTGGAAGTCAGACCACAGGTCATACAAGCGAGGGTGCCAGCAACTAGACAGATCAGAGTGCACATTGTGTGAGTGTGAATGATAGTGCATAATCACTAGTAAACATCAAGCATAACTCTCTGGTGAGTAGTATAAGTGGGTTAGGAGCCAGGTATTGGAGCAGCCATAAGTCTAGGCTGGATACTGGAAAGACCAGAGTGGTCTGCAAGTTGGCTACTGAAGGGACCGTGAGGTCCACACCAGCAACTGGAGATACCATGGTGCCTGGGAGTTGACTATTCTAAGGTCAGAAGTCTTGGACCCACTATTAGACCTATTTACATGTGTGTGTCTCTGTGTGCAAGACAATTGGGTGTCCAGGGGATCCAGGGACCTGGACTATGGGTAGACTGGGCGTCTAAGTCTGGTTACTGGAGGGATCCAGGGTGCATGCCTGTGTAGGACTGAGCTCCAGCAGCTGAGTGGGGCTGGGTGTCTCAGGGGCTCACATGCCCAGGTGCCAGCAGCTGGGGAGACCGGGATCCAGGGGCAGCTACTGGATGGACTGTGTGTTTAAGCCCAGCTACCAGAAAGATCCACATCATACATATATGTGTGTGTATACATATATATTTCCCACTAACAGGCCTTCATCCCAATCAGACAGAGAGGGGAACAGGATGAGGTTGTTGGTGCTGTTTGTGTTTGTGTGAGTACGTTTTTTTCTGTCTGTGTTAATCTGTGTGGCTGGCCGTGAGTATATGTACATGTGTACTGTGTGTATGTGTGCATGCACGCCTACTGGGAACACATGCTCAGCCTTGGTACTGACTGAGCCTGTGGACATGGAGCTGCAGCAACCTCACCTCTATTGGGCTACCAGATTTGGTAGCTCCTAGAAGTAGTGATGTCCTTCTCAGAGTCTAAACGTTTTTTGCTTCTTCAGGTAGTGTTTGCTAAGCAGGTTACTCATCTGCAACTAGAATTACCTGAAAGAATTACCTGTACTGATGAATGTTGTTGTCCTTGCTTATATGTCCAGATTTCATTTATGACCCAGAGCCTGGAGCTATGACCCATATGCACCATTGGTATAGCATCTCCTGACAATATGGGCATGCAAGCTCACATCCTCCATACTCTGAGAAATTGGAAACATGCTGTTAAGTGTTGCTAATGATGTATGAGTACCTGATAAAAGCTGTTAGAGTCTGCCATAGGGTAATTACCTCACACGCTATTTCATGGTGCTTCAGCTAATTGCAGTAATAATAGACTTCTGATTGCATTCAAAAGAGAAGAAAAAGAGGTGGGTAAAGGGAGGTAGGAGGGGAGATGAACAATAAGCAAACTTTATACTAGTCATGAAGAAGATGGGCAGGAAATAAATTTGGGGATTACACTGCATGACATCACATCACATTGTTTTTTAATGATTACTTACAAATCCCTGATTAGTGTTGTCAGCTTTCATAGCAATGAGGAAAGTGTCAATTCCCAAATCCTGTTGCATAGCCAGTGATAGATATACTTCTGTTAATTTTCACTTAGTAAATGATACAAAACTCTGGAGACTTTGTGATTTTATTTTTAATGCTTATGTAGTCACTTGACAACATGTAGAGTGTCATTACTGGTGAAATTATAAATCTTGTTGGCCAAAGGCTAACAGAAAGCCTATAATGGGAAAGCAGAAAAAACTCCCAAGGGTTTTATAAACACTTAAGGAGAAATGTATCTGAAACACTCTACAGAACAAAATGTTGACAATGGCTGAGTTTTTAAACCCAGGATTAGCAGAAAAATGTTTCAGCTTGAGAATTTAGCAGTTTAAAGCAGGGCCAGCTGCTGGAGCATGTGCCCCAGATTCTGACCTGGTTATAACACATAGCATGAATTACAAAGGTCTAGGTTCCTATATACTGGTTGTTGAAGTGACTGGAAGCTAAGTCCAGCAGAACTGGGCTTGGCTCCCTATATGTGCTCAATAACGAATATTTCTGAACCTGAAGGAGTACAAGTCCAGGCTCGATGGCTACTGCTTCCTAGAGCCCTTAAGTGAAGATGTGGAGCTGTCTTTCACACAAAAACTGGAGTCTGAGCAGTTCAGGAGTTCTGGACATAAATAAATAATCCACAATGCCTGAAAAATATTTTTTCACTTTTGACAGCTGGAGTCCTTTTATGTGGACATCAGAATATTGATTTAAGTGACTACCTGTTGATATTTAAGTTTGAAAACACCAGCATATCCTGAATAAGCTCCATATCAACAGGAGAGACATGGAAAATAAAAATCACAAGGGTCATTTGATTTACGGTTTCCTTTTTATTTGTAATTTTTTTGATGCTTTGGGCTCTGAACAACACAGTAAAGTCAGTTGAATCATAGAATCATATAATCATAGAATCATTAAGGTTGGAAAAGACCTCTAAGATCATCAAGTCCAACCGTCAACCCAACACCACCATGCCCCACTAAACCATGT
>JAYKAV010000537.1:22539-52121 GCA_035582835.1 Phoebastria nigripes
AGCCGCTCCTCGTAAGACTTGCTCTCCAGACCCTTCACCAGCTTCGTTGCCCTCCTCTGGACATGCTCCAGCACCTCAATGTCCTTCTTGTAGTGAGGGGCCCAAAAGTGAACACAGTATTCAAGGTGGGGCCTCACCAGTGCCGAGTACAGGGGCACGATCACCTCCCTACTCCTGCTGGCCACACTATTTCTGATACAGGCCAGGATGAATGAACTGGTCCACTATGAATGTTAAAGTAGGTTCACATCCCATATTGTACTGGGATGGCATCTAAATTTGTGGTGTTTGCTAGGTATCAGAGAGTTACACAGGTTAATGATATAGCATTTCAAGTATATTTGATGATAATAAAGAGTTTCAACATTTGCTTAATTTTTCTTTGGAAGTGAGTATGGGAACATGTTTATGTGCTGCCTAGAATGTTTTCTGCAATCATGGCCTTAAAGAGCACTCCTGGCAAGGAAATTTAGAGCAAGTGACAAACACATTGGAAGAAAGAGAGTTTGATTCAGTGCTCATTAAAGCCAACGGAAAGACTCCCAGCAACTCTAGGGAGCTTTGGGTAAGTTCCAAGGATTCCTGTTTCTACAGTTACATTTGATTCAAACTATTTATGCTTCTTTTTTCTTTCTTTTTTTTCAGTGAAGCCACTGCCATCATGCCCACTGAATCAGATTAAGAATGCTCTGTCTATGTTTGTCATGCATGAAAGGCTCCTCTAACATCTGAAACGTTTTGATATTTCACACAGTGTAGCTCCCACTGCCACAGGCAGAGCAGCGAGTGAACTTCTGTGGCATAAAGAGATGTTGCACCAGAGTCAATTAGTGACACACTGCAGGAAATATCCTAATCCTTGCTGAAAGCAGTTTTATTACCTACAGCAACGGCGCTTTCAGGCAGGTGATATGGAGCTCTTTTCATTTGAGAACCCTCTGACCCTTCTCTGCCTTTCCTGGCTGTCCTCTGTGCCGCCACTGCATGAATGACATGTCCACAATAGAAATGCAGAAGGTGTACTTAGCTATTAAGAATTCAGCCTTCCCAGGTATTCCCCAGCTACACTATGTGTCAGAGCATCATTATTTTTGGCGTTGGGCCTTTTTCACCATGAGTAGAGGGTGTTGAAGCATTGTATAATAGTTACACGGTCAATGCCCATTAGTAAAAATAGCAGGACGATTGCTCACAATTGTGTTCATCTGGGTGAACCCAGGGTTTCTTTAGTGGACCAGTGTAGCCATTGTCTCACAAGCCTAAAGGGCTGTGATTTATTCTTTATTTATATTGATGTATTTACAACCTGGCATTCTTTTAAGCACTGCTGTTCAATAAGAACCGCTACTTCTGGAGGAAACGTGCATGAATTTCTTGTTTGATTTTTATACCTCCCTTTATCACAATCAAATTCACATAAATGCAGGGGTCTAATCTTGATGTTGCTACCACATCTATAAGCAAGAGTTCAACCTATTTTCCTAAGTCACCGTAAAAGTCTGAGCACCTGAAATCTGTACTATGCTTAAACAAATAAGTAAATATAATGCCAGTATATAAGCAGTTCAAATGAATATATTTTCCCTGATTTCTTACTCCATTAGGAATCCAACCATCCATGCCCACTTCCGCCTCTGATTTTGCTTCAGTCAGCCAGGAGCTTTTCCCTGAGCCGTCATCCCACCACTTGTACTAACTGCCTTTTCCTAGCATGCTTGGTCATTCATAAAAGCTAGCCTGTCCCAGCTATCAGTTAGCACAGCTCCCCTGTACTAGGATTCCTGCCAGGGACAAAGGCAAAACTCAAAGTAAGGAAATCTGAGCAGAAACTTGAAGCACACACGCTAGCAATCATTACAGCTGGGGATTGAACTTGGACTTCATGTTAGCAAAAACAGAGCAACCATTAATGTTTTTCATGTGAACTTCAAATGAAAACAGTCTACAGATGTTCCCAATGTCCCTGTATTATCAGAAAGCAGACTGCATAATTTAAGCTATTTGGTCCATCCCCACCTGGTAGTTTGAGAGGAACTGCTCCGATTAGCAAAGGTCCCAGGGAAAGTACATTTCAGACTAATGCCTGTGGAACATAATAGGTTCTTCAGAGTAACTCACATGTCCTTCCTGAAAAGTCAAGTCCCATAACATAACTCATAAATATGAATGCATTAAATCCTATTAATCATTTTTAACAACATTCATCATCCCACCAGAGCATACCATTTTATTACCACTTCCTAAGTCCTTCAGAGCTGATATGGACAGTATTGAGAAGTCACAATGAAACAAAAGAGATTTTAATATGTTGGGGTACTCAATGGGGAAAAAAATCTATTCCTTCAAAACAGATTCTTAAAAGATCTAATTGACAGCTGAGGTTGTGTCAGAGAAAGGCAGACTCTGCTTGCGCTCAGGCTGGAGCAGAAATGTACAACCTGCTCCTAGAGAAGGGGAGGGGACCTTAAAGGGAAGTAAGGATTTTCCCTACAGATGTGTGAGACCGCAGTACATTACTTTGTGAGTAGCCTTTGCTGAAGTCAGCAGGAATAACAGATTGGCAATACGATAAAATTGAAGGTTGGTGACACAGACTCCTTTAAGAACAAATACTTGAGAAATCATAAAGCAAAGGGCTCTCCGCATCATTGTGACTTCCATCTGAGGAAAACCAACCTTTCTTGTCCAGAGTCCTTGCAGTGAGATTAGAGAAATACGTATTTTTGGGGGACAAAACCTGAATACTTCATTTTCATCAAACAATTTTAAGTGCTTCGATATGCCAGTGGAATCTAATCCTTCTTGTCTGGGCCAATGTGCACAAGCACCTGGCAGCACGTACTGCCAGACCATGCTCAGCTGACTTTCTGCCACTGGTAGATTTGGCAACATGAGTAATTCAGGGAGCCATGCAGTCCAGAGCTTTGTGCTGTCTGACCTCAGTCATTATCAAAAAACCTCTGAAAGTTCCTCTTCTATCCTCATAAACATGCACCATGTAAACAATGTAATGACAAGACAGAAGCAAAGGAAAATTTGACTTTTGAGCTGTCTACACTCYGAAATAATGTAGAATTACTGAGGGAAGGGACAGAATCATTTCACCCACACTGCAGATCTCGCATGTAGAAAGACCCCTTGAGCACCTAAGCATTCCCCTTGTCTTAAGTGGGAAGACTACTCAGCTGAGTAAGGATTACAGATGTCACTAGGAGGCACAAGACAGGGACCATTATTTCTGCACTATCTGAGCTGTTCTGGCCGGTAATCAGTACAGAAAGCCAGCTGAGTGGAAAAGACCAACTCTAAAGCAAGGATTGGTTTATGGCTTGCTCTGTGTGCTCACTCCAGCTCCAGCAATAAAAGAAAGATATTACTTTGGTGCTCATTAATTATTTATTACCATCTATCTGCACCTCTGAACTATTCCTGCTGCAGGAGCATTTATGGTAATTCATCAGACACAGATGTTTTCAAATTCCCTCTAAGGCCATAAACAGGGATGCCAGCTGCCCAGCTAAGTTAGAGAAGCTTTGATTTATTGGAACAGATTTTGCTATTTAAAAGGCCTAATGTATAAACTGTAGGTAAGATAAGCAAACACGCTCTGATATATTAAACAAAAGAAGAGAACGAAAAAAGAGTCAGAAGTTTGTTTGATGCCCAACCATGTGGTTAGTGAAATAAAGACAGATGGAAACACGTAAACACCAACCTTTTTATAGCAATTCTGCTATTGCAAATTCTCACTAGAGCTTCCCCAGCTTAACTTGCTTTGCAGTTTGCAGTCATATGCTTGCATCCTAAACAGCCAAGCAGCTTTCACTACCTTTCAGGCGGAACCAGTTCTGCAAAATAACACGTTCCTAATCTTTTTCCTTTCCATCATTTGTTTTCTGTAGGCCTTGATCCCTCAGAAAATTATGTATACCTACTCAACCCACTGCAATCACTGGGGCTTGCATTCCAGAAGAGAAAAATGCCATGTGAGTCTCCCTACAGATGTAGGATTTCTTCATTCTTGTGCTTGCTCTCACTTTCTTTCAAAGTATATTTTTATTTCTAGGTCATGGGGTTGATGCTATTAAAAGTTGTTCAAGCTTGAAATGTTCAAACTCTCTAGAAGTACAGGTTCAGGTCAGAGGTCTAACCTAAGACCAGCTGATATAAATCAAAATACATCTACTGAGCTTTGAATTAGGTGATACATGATGTGTGAGTACTTCAGTTGTCACCTGAAAACCCTTCTGTGTGGCTCAGGTGGGAGAAGTTCCTATAGTCATTTTCCTAAGTACCAAATTCTTTCTCTTCTGTTGAGACTAAAAGCATGATTTTAACTAGATAATTGAGTTGTAGCATGAGGGACTTTTATTTTGTCCTGTATAGATGTCCTTCTACAGGCAAGTAAATGAAATGAAACAGAATACATAACACAGCCTATTTTAAAATACTGATCAGTCTCTCTCATTTGTTAGATGTCTGTATGTATGAAACAACAAAACACAGAGACATTCAAGCAGCAAATACTCCACGCTGGCTAATTGATCCTACTGAGAAGGATACACTTACCCAGGCAGAGTCCCAGTTTGACAGAGCTGATAGTTCATTCAGCACAAGCTCAGGTGAGTGTGCACAGCACATATACCTTGCAGATATATTACACGTCAAATAACAAAACTCGTGACGCACATGCACAGAGGAGAAATCCAGAAAAATAAACACAGAGGGAAAAAAGGAATGTATTCACTGTACTAAGTTGTTAGTGAAACACTTTTATTCTCCTCATTTCCTTTCCCTCACTTGCTGAGGCATACTGACAGTGGAAGAGTCCTATTGACCCTCCTGAAAATGTGTCCTACCGCATTCCATATTAGTCCATTGCAGTTGTTAGGTTCAGTGTATTTCAGCATTGTAAAGCTCAGAAGGGACACCATAATGGAGCAATGAGATTAAAAGATTGTGTTCCTTATTAAAATAAATAACTAACTAAAAAAGAATTGTCAACAATTCCATAAAAACAGAAGAAACTCAGACTTCAAAGTAAGGAAGGAAAAATCAGAAACAAGTTTTCATCCAAAGCTTTGCAGAACACGTATGTTCTAAAACAAATTTCATCGGTCTGAGGCAAAAAGACTCCTTGAAGATATGCCTGAGTCATAGATTTGGGGAGGGTGCTCAAAAAAGTATCATATTCTCTTTCCTTGTTCTTCTACTTTTCACCTTGCATCTGCCCTTGGAGGCTTGAAAGGGACTGGGTACTGAAGTAGGTGGATCTATAACCTAACTGCATGCAGCTTCTCCTATGTTCTCCCAATGTCCTGCTTATGCATGCACGATACAAGAGTTAACAGGACATATATCTGTAACTTTGGTATCATAGGCTGTGGGAGTAATATGAAATCATTCCCTGGACTAGAATCAGTAGGTTGGGAACTTTTTAAAGTTTGAAATATCATCCCAAACATATAGCTTTCATTAGCAACTTTCTTCATTACACAGCCAGTTCTACATTAAGTCTCTACATTTATAGTGACACAAATAATTCACGCTTCAGTAGTGTCCTACCTAATTTTAATCAAAGTCTACTTTAATCAGTAAACTTCTTACATATTAATTTTCAGATGCTATTCTGAGCCAAACAAGCTTCGATTTCAGCTACCTTCCAGATAATTAATTCACCTAGGTATACGTATCTAAGTACCTAGAGCCATGCTTTCAATGTGCGCCACTCAAAGACTGCATAATGTCCAAGCCTGCTAATGACTGTGCCTGGAGTAGGACTCTCCATAAAGATCTGTTACTAAGACTCCCCTGTACCTGATCAAATTGGGTCCCACAGCCGAGCATCCTATATGCCATTCACATTTGCTAGATCCAGTCAGTGACTCTATAGCATTTCTTAAATTACATCAAAGATATTAAAGAAGTCACAGCACCATAGGCATGTGTTCATACCCTTTCAAAACACTGTTTGTCTCCACCTGCAGGACTTTATTCATGCCATGTCAACATGCAGGAATTATTTAATACCAGATACCATTTAAACAGGAAGAGAATTAAATAGCCAGATCTTCAAATAGAAGATATAAATAATCTGTTCAGGTGAGGCACTAAATTTAGATGCAATTTTTTCATTGGTTTGGATAAGGAACAATCTGTTAAATTTCAGGTAAATTAGTCTTCTAAGGAAGATACAAAGATGATTAATGTGAAAGTTGTGAACCACTTTTCCACAGAGTGTGTCGTTGCATCAAATATAAGATTCATTCCATGAATTCTTTAAAGCCATTTGAATCAATCTGAATATAAAGATTTTWCATCAGTAAACAAGGCATTTAAAATAATTTAAAATTAAAGTTACTGAGATTGAAAAGAAATATTAGAGCTTTACATGGTATTAAACTAGGTTTTATAACAATAAAATATGCCTCATGTTTGTCACATTAAATATAATGCTTTTTATCTGAAAGGACAGATTTAGAAAGCTAGATGTAACCATGCTAGATAGCTCATTTTGTACTATTATCTGTAATACTGTAGGTCAATACAGCATTTTATAGCTATTGGAACACATAGTAAGAAACAGCAAGATAAACATTTCTTTCTATCATTGTATTTCTCCAAAATTATAAAGGTCTAGTCTTGCTGATCAAGTAAAGAGACACTACGCACATGAAAAAGAATGAGCTGGATATGAACATAAATGCATTCAGAATTAACCATGAAAACACAAAACACTGTCCCAAAATATTTTTGACTGAATCCCAAATTCTCAACATTAGCTTTTAAGTCCCCTCCAAAAATAAATAGCTTTTATTTTTAAATTGTCACAGACATACAATGAAATGTCCTGAAATAAAATGCATAGTGCTGTGCTTCTGCCAAATTACACTGTGTTCTATTCTGTGTTGAACATCAATGCAAACTTATTCCAACAAAGCCAAATTTCTGGGTTTTTCTTCCAAATCTAATCCCTCAGGCACCATAACTGCCCAAGACTTTTTTGTGAAGCTACTGTTAACAGCCTGCAAAGAACCTAGCATGCAGCCACCCAACATGCTGCGTTTAGTAACTCCAAACATTTGTTTCGTTCCCATGTTATTCAGATATATCTACTAAATGTTTAGATTATTGAAATGTTTGACTTTTCCTAAGCTTGCTGTTGGAGAAACATGCCTATATTTGATATGGACCAATATAAGCACGGTCTACACTCCAGAGATTTCCGTAACAAGCCTTCTCTTTGAACTTGGGGGAGCTAGATCTGCCCTCGTATGCCGGGGTGTTTTGAAGTGGTTCGTCTATAGAGCAGCGGCTTTAGAGCCTCCCACCAGCTTGATCAGGGTACATACCCTGCCCCTAAACTCTTCTGACACCATCCTGCACCCTTCTGTCCTGATGAATGAAGCAGGATAGTCCTCCCTCCACCATTTCTTCACCTGTTTCCTCTGCATGCAGAACCCCCCCCCTTTGTGAGGGATTCAGGTTTTCCTTCATAGAAAATCCTTCCTACATGAAATCCTACCTATCTATAAACTCTAAATGTTGTAGAGCTCATCACTGCAAGAGGACAGATAAGGATATGGTAAGTGGTTGGAGGTTATCCTTAGAGTCTCACAAGATCTTAGCCTAAAACTACTTCTCTGTAGCCACCCTCACTGATTTAGAAATGAAGCAGAGCCCAAACAAGACACAAAAGTGAAAGTGCCCCTCTGGTACTTGGGGCAGGGGGGGAAGAGAAAAAAAGAAAAGAGGTAATGTTGAGGGAGATTTTTACTGCCACTGGGCTGAGATTGGGCTGAAGCTTTGGGCTGGGGAAAAAGACTCTCCCAGGGAGGGTGCTTCCTGGAGTCAGCTAGAGTATGGCAGGTTGAAGCACGTAAAAAGGATAACCCATGTACCTCAATAGGAGGAGAAACAGATTTTGCACACCTGTATGTTGGGCAGAGACAGGCCTCTCTAGGGAGCCTCTGAGCAGCAGGGCATCATGAAAGAGGTGAGGAAGGACAGTGGTGGTGTGCCTACGGTCACCAGGCAAGTGTTGCGCATCACTGAGCACAACGTGCAGGAGTTGCCCCCTCCTCACTCCCTGTGAGGATTCAGATCCGTATTTCACTGGTACAGAGCAGTTCCTTAGAAGTGCAGTATCTGGGAAATAATAATGTTTCCTTATGTTATAAATACCTTTCTGGCTTGTGCTTGTGCATGTTTGCGATACAGCATAAGCTCTGTGTAAAAGGAAGGAATATGAATCCTCAAGGTCATTTCAAACTCTTCATACTTTTACACTTTCATATGCAGAAAACAAAGGTGGTTATCACAAATGTATAAAAATTCTTGGCCAGATTCTTTTTCATTACTGTGTAAATCAGGAGCAAGCCCATTGACTCAATAAAGTCACAATATCCTAAGGAGGAGAATTCCTGCAAATACGTCATTATTTTTTTATGAAATCCRTATGTCCTGTTCTTTAATTTAAAAGGTAGTCTATTTTTATTGTAGGCAGTACAATGGAAACTGTAGTGTGAATTGTGAGTCATGAAATCATAAGTTTTCCATATGAGTGTTCATCATTCATCAAACACTAATAGCTAGTCTTTGATGTCTGAAAGAAATATAAAAATACAGAATATTACCTTTTAAAATTCTGAGTATTTCTCTTTTTCAGTGATGCTTCACAAGCTATAGAGTTTCCATTGCATATGAGAACTGCTATGTGAGCTGTAAAAAAAAAATCTGTGTAAAGGATTTAGAATAATTCAATAGTGGATAGAAGACAGTGGATCTAAACTGGCAGTGAGTATACCTCCTATTTAAGAACGGACATACTACCAGATGTCAAAGCTGGAAAAATTCAGGGGTTAGTCCATAGCTTTGTTTAAAAATGGGCCTTGATTAATAATGAGGAAACTCACAAGTTGGCTTAACAGGAAACCTGACTTCTGTGACTTCTTAAGTCCTTTGCTGTACTGCCATCAGGAATCTGTGACGTTGATTTAGAAATGCTATCAAAGCATTGACCCATCCTCAACAGATCCTACAGTTCTCTCATTTTCTCCAGGCTATTTTAAGCATCAGCTGACCTTGTTCCTCCTGCCTTCCATCTGCTTATCAGTCACGTTTAGGCATCAGTCAGAATTTCCCACATCAGCTTTCTACTTGAGTATAGCTTATGCTTTCTCTTCATGCTGTCCTGTCAGGAGTTCTCAAAGGCTACTTCTGCTTTCCAACACTGGACTATGGTTTGTGTTAATGCAGCTTCAGCAAAGAAACAATATACCTCAAAAATGGTAGGAAGAAGCTGATATTTGAAACTTGCTGTATGATCTTTACTATTGTTGAGAGAAACTGATTTTTTAGGCTTTGAATTTAAAAGTGCAGGGTATAATTTGTCTGTTAGTGTGGTCCCAGTTTGAGAAGGGCATAAGGGAGGACTGAGAAGCAGAACTGCAGGTCAATTGTGATATAATTAATTACAATTATGTAGCTTAGAGTTCAGGCTAGTGATCATTCAATTACACTTGCAGGAGATGGAGCACAAATTGACTTTGTCCCAAATAGTTAAGCAGAAAGGTCATTCTACCTTTCTTTCTGTTATGAAAAGAAACTGCTGAGAAACTGTCTCTAAAAGAAATTGGTGAAACTAAGTTTGAAGATAAAGTTGATAAAATGTCAGTAATTTAATCTTTTTAAAGTAAAAACTAGTGTAGAGTTTGTGTTATGCAAAATCAAAGGGCAATCAGGTTTTCCAGTCTTCCAGTCAGCTGCTTTGGAAAAGCTATAGCTATAGTACCACAAACAAAGGAACTTCTGAGGAATAATGGATTAAATTTGACATTGATTATTCACCAAGGGATGGCTTGCTGTTCCACATAGCTAGTTACTCACTAAGTTCTGAAAATTATTTCTCTGTCATTTGAAGCAAACACTTTGCTATATCTGCTCAGGAGTCCTTATACCACTTTGCTTATTGGTGCAATCATTTGAACTTGGAAAAATGCAAAAGAATACAAAGTTAGGAGACCTAAAGATAGCTTTCATGTTTATAGAGCTCAAAATCCTACTCGATAGCTCTAGACAGCAATCTGAGGCATCACAATTTCCTATTTTAATACATCATCCTCTCACTGTATCGGTTGATTCGCTCAGGTGCCAGCTCATAGGTGTCAGCCATCATGAAAAAGATGGTAACAAATGTTGCTAATGGTGCTTATTGGTCAAACTCTTCAACTCTCTCTCCAATGGATTTTGTAAGTAGTCACCATATATAGATTGGCAAAGCAGATATAGCAGCTAAAACTCATTGCCTTTCTCCTGTCATCAAGTGGCTATAGATAACAGCAGGTTACTGAGTCACAGTAGGTCAAATGGAATAAACTGTGTATGCTAACAAAAGGTAAGCCTTGAAGGCACTGCAGTACTAAGACTAATTTCTTCTGTCTCTGCTCTCTTTAAGTTCAGCATTTAAAGTTGGCCATCCTGACTCCCTCAACAGATCAAGGTTGGTATCTTCAGCAGATAGTTCAGCTGGCCTATCTAGGACATATGCCTTAGAATGGAGGCAGTCATGCTCGGGGTTTTCACTGCACTGATTGCAGAAGGCTTCTGGATGATTGGTTCAGATCAAAAAATGCCTTTAGATGCTTTAACTGGGGAAGGTGAATCCACCCTTTGTGACTCCAGGCATGTCACAGCAAACAGCACTAAACMACTTCATAATTCTAGGGAAACATCCAGCATCTAGAGAAACAATTTCTTCTGACTTTGGAAGAACTTCTTAAGACATTGTAATGTACTTCTAAGGTATCACTAACATTATCCATTAAACTGCTATTAAATGATACAAGGCTTAGCCTTTGGGATTTCCCCCTGAATTTTATGCTGTGCTTTTCTTCAGCCGTGCTTATCAGCAAGTAAAGAAGCTCCTATGGAGGTTGCCCATTATTCCTGTGAAGCATATATAGCATAAGACTGTTTCTACTGATGAAATTCATAGGAGGATACTTAAATGGCAAGGTGAATTTGTAAATTATACAAATTATTTTAAATTTGTAAAACATCACCTTTTCCATGTGATAGATCACTGTAAAGACATCAATTAATGTGCTAGTTTATATGGAAACTCTGAGTTACTTGACAATTAACAGATATTGAACATAAATATTAAAATACTTAATTGAAAATTTAATAGTAAACATCAAGTTATCTGTATCTGTGGATGACAGACTTATAAAAAAGATTAAATTTATACTAGACAAATTTGCAGCTATAGGAATTGTAGACCAATGGAATGGAAAAACACAAATTCCCACAAGGAGGAGGTAGATACTTGCTGATGATCAGTCACTGAATGTCATTATGTTGTCAATGGAAATATACAGTTCAGTCTTTGGACAAGGAAATATGAGCTCTGTGTTTTGAATCTAGATCTCCTGATCACATTCACTGGGTTTTGTTTAGCTGGATAATTTATGTTGCTGTGCTCTTGACCAGTATGCTTATTTCCAGATAATATGTGTCAGGTTCATGGGAGTTTGCAAAACTTGAAACTTTCTTAGGTACAGCAAGATATAAATACCAAAAGACTTACAGGTATTGAAGAAATAAAGTGGATCAGAGTCACCAAGACAAAAACAAAGCAGCAGCTTGCAAGATTTGAGTTTTGGGGTACAGACCCTGCCTATGACTAATATGCTTCCTCAAGGCAAAAACTAGCTCATTTCAAGGACTAAAATTTTAAAAAAGGAATCTTCTAGTGTCTCCTTGCATGTGTAAGAAGGGGAAATTTGTTGCAAACCAAGCCATGTGGCTTGTGAATTTGCAGTGAGGTTCCTTGTGCCATTCCTTGTATATCTGTTCCTTGTATTTTGAGATTAAATTTAAGACTGAACTAGAACATGCATAGGCTTAAATTATTAATGTTCCACATAGAGGTGACACTAAAAGGAATACTCTAGTAATAAAGTATGTCAATCTACATGGAGAAAGTAGTAAGCACTCACAAGTTCTACATACACTTGAGCTAAGTGCTGCATGTAAGTTTCACAGTTCAGACAATGAAGATCGTGACTTTGGTTTAAAGAAGTACATCTTCAGAAGTGGCATTTTAGAAGGCTTACTCCTTAAATATCACATTTATTACTCACTAATTTGTCTTTCCTTAGCTCCCCTCCTCATCACCATCAGCAGAACAGCTTCTTTCAAGAAACTTGAACAACACACAAATAAGAAGCTTTGGAACACATGCTGCTTTTTAAGGTAAAAGGATCAAAAGAGTAGCTAAAGTTTAGAAACTTTCAGAAAACTGTGAATGACCATTTTCCCTCTCTGTCACACACACACACATGCATACAACAGTATTCTCCTCAAAAATGGAAAAGCGTTGCTTTAAAGCAGAGGGTAGAAGATTGAACTCTTTTTTTCCATGATTTTTACCTCATGGAGGGAATTTCTAGAGACAAGTGGCAGACTTTCAGCTTGACTTCAGAATGAATGTGGGATCTCAGCTGGTCACCAGCTGGTTGAAGTGGCCACGACAACGTTTAAATCATCTGTTCTTCTGGGACTTTGCTTTCTCAGGGTTTGTTTCCTCATTGTTCTTTCTCAGAGACAACCTTTGTGGCTGCAGATCCGTGTACACGAAAACACAGGCTCT
This sequence comes from Phoebastria nigripes, assembly GCA_035582835.1. NCBI lineage: Eukaryota > Metazoa > Chordata > Aves > Procellariiformes > Diomedeidae > Phoebastria > Phoebastria nigripes. The sequence goes on from JAYKAV010000537.1 coordinate 35,195, forward strand.
ACAGGGTCATCATGGAGCAAACAACCCACAGGTTTCAGGCCTTAGTCTGTGGTAAAAAGTCCAATCATTGAAGAGATTTCTACTTTTTGTAGTGGGTAATTGCAGATTAAATATTTTACCCACAAATCCAGGATCATGATAAGTAATTGGTCTGTGTAAGGAAAACAGAATACAGGCTTTTACTTACGATAATGAGTATAAAAATATGAAGTATCCTAATGCATGCTTTTCTAGATGCATACCCTAATAGTAATTGCCTTCAACACTCTGCTCATAGCTTAAACCGTATAAACTTAGCAAAGAAAACTAGTATTACCATTTAATTTTTTTCAGTGAGTTTGATTTAAATTAAAACCCCAAGATACTTTTATACTTATCAGAATCATTTATACTCACACTAAAAGAACTGCAGTTCCCAGGCTCAGCTGGGATTTGAGTTCCTGTAACATTCAGCATTTTGCACTGGACGCTTATCTGTTTCTCACATGGCCATGCAGAGCTGGCTACACAGTGCTGAAGCTGGCATTGGACCCTGACGATCGCTTATAACTGGTTTATTTAAAGATGCCAAATTACCTGAGGTAGGTGCCACAGACTGAAGGAAGACACACAATAATTTAGGGGGCTGGACAACCATTAAATCTACTTTTCTATAATCAACAAGCCAATCCAGAAAATAAAATCAGGGGTAAAAAAAGGCATTTGGTGAAGAATAAAGTTTTGTCACTTGAGCTCCCTCTTCTCTACAGATATTTCACCAAGGGCAAATGTATGTGTTATTCAAAGTTTCTTAGTTGCAAATAGTTCCCATCTTCTAGCAATCAATCTTGACAGTAAACATTTTTTCAGCAAGATTGCATTTAAAATTGAAAAAATTTAGACGAAGGGAAAATAGGGGTTTGGTTTGGTTTTCTTTGTTTTGTTTTGTTTTGTTTTTAATCAAATCAGCCAAAACCAGAAGGAACTAGAACATTGCAGGAGCAGCAGGATAAATGTGAGACGTGGCAGCAACTGAGAGAACCTAATTCCCAACCTCCCCACTTCAGGTTCACATCCAGTTTTTTATTTCTGTTGGAGAAGTGCATATGAGTCCCACTTGGGATCAGCCCTGTATTGTGCAAGGAGCATGCTAAGAAAAGCACACAGCAAGAAATACATCCTATCCCAAATCCAGTTCAAATAAAGTTGAAATGAAAAGCTTTTTGTGCTCTCTAGGGCTTCTCTTTCTTTGGCCTTACATCATTCATCAAACAGAAAAATAACTTCAAGATCAAAAATCTGAAACTGGAAATATTTTGCCACTGTGAAACTAATGGAGTTTGGGCTATTGTACAAACAAGAAGCTTTTATACTTATTCCCAGCAGTTTTTTTTTTTTAAGAAGCTGATATTGGAACCTGATACTCTCCCAAAAATGAAGAATACTATTTTAAACGTTGTTGGTCTCCATCTCACAGTGATTTCAAACTTCTAATTTAACTGCAAAGAAAGAAGGAAAGGAAAAGTAAGAGGTACAAAGACTGTGTCAAAGGAATCTAACTTTTTGTAAGATAAAAGCTAGAGTGTTTGGGAAATCTCCATTCTACATTACCAAGATCAATAAATGGAGTCCAATCCATTGGACTTATGTCTTATGACCATTCTTAGTCCTTCTAAGAATGACTTAGAAGGTTATCTTTCATGTTCATTCACTACTATTCACACTATTGTGGGTGTCGGTCTCTTCTCCCAAGTAACTAGCGATAGGAGGAGAGGAAATGGCCTCAAGTTGCACCAGGGGAGGTTTAGATTGGACCTTAGGAAAAATTTCTTTACTGAAAAAGTGGTTAAACATTGGAACAGGCTGCCCAGGGAAGTGGTGGAGTCACCATCCCTGGAAGTATTTAAAAGACGTGTAGATGAGGTGCTTAGGGACATGGTTTAGTGGGGCATGGTGGTGTTGGGTTGACGGTTGGACTCGATGATCTTAGAGGTCTTTTCCAACCTTAATGATTCTGTGATTCTATGATTCTACTAAGTAAGAGTTTCTAGACTAGATCACACCCATCTCCACCACTTAACCTCTTACCTTACCCTGCATACTTCACATGGGCTTCTGTTAATGAAGTTTAGTAAGTCATTAGCTGTGCTTGCCACAGATGATCATGCGAGTTTTGTGAAATTCTTGCAATATTTCTGTAGTTACTATTGTAGCAATACAACCTATGCAATACATATGTAGTAGCATAAGTTTTGGCAATATAATTTAGATACCTTCTAAGATTGTGTCTTTATTTAAAATTGGGGCTTATGTGCAATTTTTTTACAATACTGTTTTCTACACTGTCAACAGTTTTGTAATCTTACACAGTTTATCCTGTGTAACCAGTGGAACCAGTCACCACCCAAGACCACTGGAAAATCAAGCAGCTATTCAGGGCCCCGACAGTGACTTTGAGTTCATGGTGTAAAGCTCAAGCACAGGTTGATGTGGGGTCCTTGATGTGGAACTTGATGTGTTAAACAAGTGTCTGTGTTTCTCTGGTCTTTGATGGGTTTATTTTCTGCTTGGGATCATAGGCACCAATCCTGGTCAGACCTGTGGCTGCTCTGGGCTGCAGTGTGGAGCAGGAGCCGTGTACAGGCAGTGAACGAGCGTCGTCCAAAGGCTGTGCTGTCCCGATGAGGAACTGCACATCTGTGTCTATGAATTTGGAATTGTTTAAATAAAAAATGCAAACCAGAAGTGCTTTATTTTGCCCTTTTCCTGGTGGCTAAAGGGAGCTAAACTGATTACACTGGCAGGAGGTTTATACTGAGCAATTTCTATAGCAACAGGATGACACAGGCTGGCTCATCAGGTGCATTATTATTCCATGAAAGCATATATTGGAATAATGAACAAGTCTGAGAAAAAAAATGGTTGTTGTATATTTATAAGCTGTGCTTATTAAGAAAAGATTGCCTTTGGCTAGGGTGTTTTTCTTCCCCCCTGCTTCTTGGAAAAATACTGTAAAAACAAAAAGTGAGTGGCAATTAAGTCCTGGAGAGTCACTCGGTCTCCCCATGGTCTCCACACTTGGTCTGTTTGGTTTGTCTGGTAGAGGGATGCATTTATACCTACTTGCATAAGTTGAGCTATATATTCAAAAAGAGGGAATCATTGATTAAACTGCTACAAGTGACAGGAAAAGGTGGCAACAGGGGACGGCAGAATCATTTTTCTGCCTGAAGCACTGAATAGGAATTTCAAATTGGCTTTCTGCCCATTATATCAACTAGGAGCAATATTTTCAGCTTTCTAGTTTTTGCCTTGGACAATCAGTAACATTGAATATCACAGTCAGACTGACAGATAAACAGGTGGACAGAAGAATGCCAGCAGACTGCAAGTAAAGGCTTGCTTTACTTGGGGGGGGRAAATGATAAATAAAATCCATCTCTCCTGTTTGTATTTTCCTCTCCTGACATCTGTCTCGTTAGTTGGCTGTACTTCAGCTGGTAACACACCAGGGCAATGCCCAGTGCCTCCATAAAGGACCACAGCCCACTGCATTCATGTGGACTTATATTTCAGCAACTGAGCTTGAGCTTTGGGATCAAGTGACACTTGTGCAAATCTTAATATATGTTTTGCCTGTCTGTAGAGCCGGTGTTATTCTAGTTGCAAACAAAATACTAGTGCTCTACCTCTCATTACCAGGGATAACTGATGGTCTTTCAAAAGAAGAAATTCAAGGCATTAAAAATACTGATAGATAGATAATAGATAGACAGGCACACATCTATATGCCTCTATGTGTGTTTTAAAATAACAAGTCTTCATTAAAAAAAAGTGGGTTTTGGAGGACATGGATTCACCCAGTGTGAAATTATGTTATTTAGTAGTGACACTCGTTTGAGAGGGTCCCAGGTTTAGGAGGCAAAAAGTAGGCCAGGACAGAGTGCTGAATGACAACAGTTTTCTGCTCTGACTGGTTTGGGCCCTGGGCAGCGGGAAAGGCCAACTGCAAGTAGTTTAATTCAGCAGAATGAGTGGACTTTGCCTCACTGATTTTGTGTGGACAAAGCATGATCTCTGAGCTGCTTTCTACATTGACTCAGAGCAATGAGGAGCATCAGGCACTCCAAGCAACTGAGCCAACTTGGAGCTGCCAGAATGCAGGAGTCAGGCAGAGACCCAGGTTTTAGGGCCAGAGGGCTTTGCCTGTGGTTGCAGGCTTTCAACACACTCTGCAGAAACTGCAGAGGGGATGAGGCTGGGCATGTGAGTAATGCAACATACAGGGACAGGCACAGCAATTGTGATCATTACAACAGAGCATTAAATGATAACAGTAACAAGGAATTAGGCATGTATTTCAGAAATAACTACAATAAGTTGAAACAGCTGTTAAACTCAATTTTCTCACATTTTTAGTAATAAGCTTTTTAAAATAAAGACATCTTAGCTCATAAATATATATTAAAATTATGTGGTGACCTGATATCCCAGATGAAAAATGGAGCATCTAAAGATGGGTAGGCTTTGTAACAGACAATGTTAAATCACGGAAATCTAAGCAGTTGCTTAGATTTACCTTTTTCTCCTCAATAGCCTGCTCTTCGAATAACCGGACTTTCTTCCCCATATTTGTCCAAACTGAGACTGTTGGAACAACCTTTGCTTAAGCTCTTGTATAGATGCATCATCATGCAGTCTTTCACCCTATGACTTATTTACCACATAGTACTCAAACTTTATTTCTGAAGACAGAAGTAGTAACTTCCTCATGAGTTTTTCTATTGCACTTGCTATTATAGTTTTTAAATGCTCCAGTAAACATTGCTTTAATTAATTTACCTTCATAAAATGCAAGCAAGGTGAGAGCTGATATTAGGGCCGCTCAGCAGGCTGGAACACAAAGTTCGGAGGTAGAGTACGTCCTTTTCCTGTTCAACACACGTATCTGGGATTCTTGAGAATAAGTACCTACCTTTCCTGCATAAATTAAAAGGCTGGGGGTTTGGGTTTTGTTTGTTTGCTTGCTTGTTTGTTTGTTTAACCCTTTTCATAGTCAAAGGAAAGGGCAACTCAGCAGCTGACTCACAGAGTTCTATTTTAGGGAGTCTTAACTGGCCCCAATGAAACCCAGAATTGTCTCCTGATTTTAGGCCTCTGAGATAGTAGGGATACTGAGAGTATCTGTTCTCCCTTCTTTTCCTTCTTCTGTCATTATCAGGCATGATTTTTATAGTATTTAATAGTATATAATATTGTCTGTAGCTTAAAAAGCAACCTCATTGATTCAGTTGCAGCTCTGAATCAGAATCCAGGACTCAAAGCTAGAAAAAAAATAATGTTGGGGCGGGGGGGGGCGGCGGGGGGGGCAAACCAAAACCCAAACCCCAAAACCTAAATACTCTTAACACTTAGTGAAAAGCTTGCTGTCAAAGACTCACTTGCTGTTATAAAAAACATAATTAGGGATGAAGACTCAACTCTTTGGACTGTATTGGTTATGAAACTAGAACTGGACAAAGGAAAAAAAAGGGATTTCCGCTATGGAGAATATTTTGTTTTCTACATCTAACTCAGCTGGAGAGGGAAGCTGAACAAATTGTTGATTCATGTTCTGTCACAGAGATGAGTCAGTACGAACGTGGCTCCCCAGGAGCTTCTGTGAATCCATCCAGCTCTGTAAACATAGCCTTTAATGCCTATTTTAGTCTAGGTTAGATTTCTGGGTTAGGTGTCTGAACTCAAGAAAACCAACTGAAAAAAAAGCCTTCCTAATACATATTCCCAAATAGACTGTATGGATAACTCTTAGACAATTAAAATCAATCAGGATGAATTTCAACCACAGCAGAGAAGCTTCATAGTTTTCTGAAGAAATAAAATTAATCTGCTTAGAAATCAAATAAATTTTATTCAAGAGAAGAATCAAGGACTTTCTCCCACAAAACTGTGCTGGGATCATTGACATAGACTACAGGGAGAATTCACTGCAGACAGATCCTGACTCTATAATCTGAAGAAAACATCCACTGGGAAAAGAAAACTACTTTCATTTACAACTAACTGCTGTCAAGGGCAAAGACTTAACCCATCTCCATGTCTACCTCCTACCCCAACACAGTTTCTCATCCAAACCCAATGTTTTTACCCAATCAGACCATCTCCCCAGCTTTCTATCCTCACCATCCCATCCTAATTTCTTTCTTTAGACACATACCATCTTCCATCTACTTCTACACCCAACATTTCCTGCTTTCTGGTCCAAATTTCTCTCCTGCACTTCTACCATCATCTCCAGTCTCAGCTTACTCTTTACCCCAGCAAAGCTTCAGAGCATCTCTTCCCAATTAGGGCTGGAGAGATAAGCTTTCTACAGGAAAGAAAAAAAGAAGAGGAAAACAAAAAGGCAAAAATAAAGCAGAAGAAAAATCACTAAGGACCTACATAAAAAAGTTGTTGTTTCCAATTCCCATACCTGCACAACTGATGAAAAAGGGGTTAGGAAATGCTTACCTTTAACCATGGGTTTGTCACATGTTCAGTCACTGAGGGCACTGGTACAGTTTGATCACCATTGGTAGTTTCTGAAGTTAAGCCTGTCTAATAAGGAGAAAATCTTCAAGGACTCAAGCCAAGCTTTGTTAAACCTGTGCTTTGAGCACAGTGTGGTTCTGTAAAGATTATGCCTTGCCCATATATTTATGGAAATGGCCAAAGATACATTAGTGCAAATGGATATTCATTCCAAATTTCAAGCTCCTGCTCCATAGTCAAAAGCAACTACTGAAGGAAATGGACACTTAGGATTTGGATTGTTTTGGATTGTTAGTTCCAGAGATTTTTGTTGCCTTTTGATAATTAAAAAAAAAAAAAAAAAAAAAAAAAAAAACTAAAAAACTTTTAACAGATGTGCAGAATATTTTAGTAAGATTTAAAGTATGTGGTACTTTGGGGACAGGCTTTTGGAGAAATTAGTTCACTGATCTAGACCATCCAGGAGACCATTGTTATCATCTATTAGTAGTTATGGCAACCTATCTGAAACAATTGTTAGTTTTACTGTAAAAAATAAAAAACTTGGACACTGCACAAAATGATGTTGTCCCAAGCAAATGGGGATATATTTGCACAAAAATGTTTGAATAATACAAAAATAGCCTTTACACTGAACATACAATTTATAGCAGAATAAAGAATGAATTGGTTGTATTCACATGCTTTCTGGCCAAATTCTTACTGTTTTGTAAAGAAACATAAGAAAGAAATATTGAAGTGCAACATCGCTCTGTCAAGCATGCACTGTTTCTAAACACTGAGGCAATGAAACAACCAACAATACTGGCAATTTGCTGAACCCATACAGATAATCCAGGACAATGTCTGCTGTCCAGGACAGCAGATAATTCTACGTGACTGATACACAGCAAAAATGTTCACAGTGGATCCTGAAAATGGACGAACAAGTAACATAATTAAAATGCAAAAACCTCACTTCCAATTTCACTAGAGACAATGAGAACTTTATTATTGACTGTTGTGGCCAGGCTGGAGCTCACAGTAAGTCTCAGCATCTCCAGAACTTACTAACTTTGAAGCATCTTGGCTAATGACTGGGTCAATGATGCAGACTGTGTTATTGCCATTCCCTGATTAGCTGCGCAAACAAGCTCTGTTAGCAGACATATATATGTATATTAGCAAGGGGGAATGCAAAAGTACTCATTGAAAGTCCCAATTTGAAAGCAGTCAGGCAGATTCAGTTATTTGCTCAGTGTTTATTGAAAGTGAACATAAAAAGCAAGCAAATAGAACCAGATGGAATTCATTTTTTATGACATTCAGTAGTACAAAATTCAATGGTATAAAATGCATAGTCATGCTCCTGAGAAACAATAATATAAAATTCTGCTATAAACTCAACTGATAATCCATCAACTAGAAAGAATGAGGAAGAGAAAGACCTGCATAACCTAGTTAATCACAGGGGATGACTGTGAGTCACCAGGGTATTGCAGTCATTAAAAAGGCAAATGTGATCCAAGGATGCTTCTGATGAGATGTTTCCAGTAGAGAGAGAGAATATTATTTCCATTCTATAGGGTACCGATGAGCCTTCATATGAAATATCTCAAGCTGCGTACAATTCTGGCCATACATGTCCATGAAAGATTAAGTGAAGATGGAATAAGTGCTGAGAAGCTGGGATGATCTGTCAATGGAGAGTTTGTCTTATAGGAACTGACAAAAACAATTTGGCTAGTTTAATTTTGCCAAGTTATAGCTGGGATAGGACACAACAGCATTCCATCAAAGTGCTAAGGACTACTTGAAGTGAAGTAAAAAGGAGTCTTAATGGTAGAGGAACAAATCAGTATTACAGGAACATGAATGCAGATAGGTTGGAAATCTGAATAAAAAAAATCCTGTCATTTGAGCAGCAAGGCTCTTGGAGAGTGTTCACTTTCATAATGGTTACAGAAGACCTAACCGCTTCTAAAATGGATCATGATAAGTTTTAAAAAGTAACTACAAAATGACGTGTCTATGATAAGCTTGTTTAGGACTTGCTGGATTATCACACATTTCCCGATAAATCACTTTAAAAAACACGTCTGAATATTGTTCACAACTATTCTTCATTGTTTCTCTTGTCTAGATATTTAGACTTCTATGGTACACTTAACTCCCATGGCGGATCCTTATTATATATTTGGAGCATTCAGTAAGATTTTCTCAGTTCCAGCAGAACAGTTGTAGGAGGTTGCTAATGCCCCCCACCCCCTTAATGTGGGAAACACCAGTCATTTGTTTCCAGATTAAAATTTCAGTCGAAAGAGGTTCAGCAGTTTCTTCCACTGAAGGAGCCATTGATAATTCTGTCTTATAGCAAGCAGAACAGCATTAAGGAACAGCAAAGTTAAATGAATTCCAAGACACAGACATATAAACATCTGTATTTCTAATGGCCATAATAAATCTTAACTCTTGAAAAAAAAAAAAAAAGAAAAAAAACCAGCACATTTTGGCTAGCTTGATAATTGGATCAATTTTTCACTTATGGGTTGTCAATCGCTTGACATTTTAATGCATGAACAACAGATCTCAAAAGTATTTTAATTAGCACAGTAGGGCTCAAACCTAACCCTAGTCTTCTAATTGCAGTGCTAAACCATGTCTGAATATCTATTTACTAAACAGAAGTTAATTAAAAGCATGGATCCATACTATACACATAGCATTAAACTGAAAGCTGAAAGGGTATGCTATTTGCAGAAAAATAGAACTAAAGTGACAATTAAGGATCTTTATAAGCTCATGAACTCCTTTCTCTCCCTGTACCACTTTGGCTGGTTTCATTGTAACCAAAACACAGACAAAAGGAGATGTCCTATTTTACATTTTATTCTGGATGGATTTTTAAAAGAAATGAGCTTCTGAACAAAACCCAGGATGAAATAGTGTACAGTTTAAGGTTACATTTTCTCCAGTCATTCCTCTCAGTCATTCATTTGCTCCTGAAATTATGCCAATGTTACTATTTGTAGAGTTCTGCTAAAGCAGAGCAGTTAAGTGATCCATGTTCAGAAAACCAAGGAACAAACCTTTGAAGTGATCAGTTTAGACTACAGACTTACAGTGATTTTACTGGCACAGCCAAGGAATGCAGTGGGTTGCAACACAGGTAGGGAACAATAATCCACTACGAGGTGAGGTGCGACTTCCGTAAGCCAGGTTTGACACCAGAAGAATTACAACCTTGAAATGACCTCTGAGGTCAAGAAAAACTGAACCTGGTTTCCTCAAGAAACAAAGGCTTGGTTTGTTTGGTTGCTTTTTTGTCTGTTGGTCTGTAACACTCCTATCATTGATTATTTTTGTACATGTTGACCACTCCCAGCCAAGAGGTAGGCATCTCAAAGGACTTGGTCACACAAAATGTGTGACTCCAGGGAGCTAGGAGAGTTTGGACAAACACGTATATGTCCAAAATTGCACTGGTAACTTAAGGTGTCTTTATTTAAACAGAAATATTCAAGCACGTGGCAGAACCATTCTCAGCAGGAAGAGCAGGAATCCAGGAGGACCTCGTCATTATGGAGGTCATTAGGTCAGCTCAGCTGCTCATAAAATCATTGCCTCCGCGCTCATCAAAGTATTAATTCTTGTTCTTATAGGCAGAAGGAGTAACCCTGCTGCTAATCATCAATTCCTCGTCAACAGCTGCATTAACATTCTACAGATATTTGGTTCCTGTAGTGCTCACAACTTGTGAAGTGGCAAGAATAAGAATTAGGTGTAGTCCAAAGGTAAACGTGCTGGAGAGATACAGATCAAAAGCAGCCTCTAAGGAGCTAAGAGTGAGGGTGCTGGAAACAGTTTAATCCATCCTAATGGATTTACTAGTCACTTCAAATTACCTGAAAGGTAAACAAACTCACCCTGTCCTACATGACAGGCAGTTGATCCCTAGGAGGCAAAAAGTTTTGAACTTCACTGTCAAGAGAGCTGGGAGTCATTCTCATGTCCTTAGCAGTTTAAACACAAGTTGGATTACTGATTAAATCCTAAATTTTCCCTCTAGCATAACATACAGTGAAAGCATCTATAAGGAAAAGAAAAGCTATATGAAAGAGAGATATGAAGAGGAGAGAGACCCTGTTAATTTTTCTGGGAGTTCAGCTGTTATAAAACACCAAGGAATCCATACTCATCTCCACATACCAACAAACCAAGCTTCACTAATTTTGCTGTCTATAAACCAGCGTTTAATTCTCAGTGGTCTGAGCTTGAAGGTGGAGTAGCCTTCTATTAGAAAACTGTGTAAGAAGGTCATTTCTAGAAGAAATTGTTCAAAACGTCAGTGAACAGCATCACAGGTGGGCCAGAAGTGGGAAAGAGGCAGGAGATGGCTAGGAGCAAGTTCACTGCAGTTTCTGGCATCAAGTTGCTTGAAGTAATGTGAAAGTCTATTCTGACAACTAGCTGATGTTGGGTGAAGGGATTGGAAAGATGCTGCTGTGACCACATCTCTTACATTCCCCTGCACAGAATCTTGATTTGCTTCACTTAAAGACTGGGGTCTTCTGATACTAAAATATGCAGTCTGATTTATCACACAACCAAAAAGCTGAGGCAGAGTTGCAGAGATTAACAACTGCAAATACTAGAGGCTTTGTTTTCCAGCGAAAATTACACTGAAGTAAAAGAAGTCAGATTTRTTCCGTTTCGAATGCATACATTAAGAACTGGCTTTTGACATACTACCTCTTTTTAAGGAAAAAAACCTGAAAAGCGCATCAGTTTTAAGGCAGTTCAGTAGATAATTATGCCAGTAAATCATATGACTACATTTGAGGTACTGCTTCTGAGCTACTGCAGTATAATTAAAAACCTGCTACAGGCCATTTAGTATAAAGAACTACCTGTGATTTTATGAGTAAAATGGAAAAGCATATTAATATATCGATAAGGTAGCAAAACAGAACATGAAATTTTTCTACACTGAATCTTTTTTTCAGAAAATAGTTATTATTTCTTCTTTTTACCCCAAAGTTAGTAAAGTGCTCATTGCTCAGGGAAAAAAAATAAATAAAATCTGTGAAGTTACAAACGTGTTGCCAGGAAGACTTTTCTGGAGGCACAGCCAACCTTAACTTACTGCAACCATGCACTGGGATAAGAGTCTGCACCCAGACATCTGCCATGAAGCAGTGGTGAACTGTAATTTGTTTCCATGTCAAGTAGCAACTTTAATTGCCAACATAGCTGACACCCAATCCAGCTCTCCTCTTCCAAAGAAGGGAGACAGAGAGCTTGGTTTTTTTCATAGAATAATTTTGGTGTACTTCTCTAAATCTTATTTAGCCCTATGAGATGCACACTTTATAAAACCCCTCCTTCTCCACAGCTCAGGTCCTTGTTTTCCAAGGAGCAAGTCCCAGCTCCGATATGCCCCAGCCGTCTAACCTTAGCTCATACTGCTGAGGAAACTGCTAAATGATGAAAAAGAGCGTGAAAAAAGAGAATGAGAAAATGTGAAATAGCCTGCAGAGCAGAGTCATGCAGGATAAAAAAGGTAAAATTACAGAGGTTGGGTTGTTCAGATGGTGATTATTAGTAGCCCAAATATTCAAGATGAAAAGCACCAAGAAGGCGAAGTATAAAATCCTAAAGGAAAACACAGAGACTTGGGAGATGATGGCAACTTAGGAACATTGAAGACCGGCTCAAGGAGGCAAGGAGATCTCAACCTGCCTCTCCTGACAGATGGCTGCCTTGCAGCAAGACTCTTTGATAAGCATAATAATGCATTTAGTTGCTTGCTAACCCCAGTTCTCAATTGTGCATTTTAGCTAGTAATCATTGCTTCTAAGCGGTATCTATCCCACTTGCATAGTATCTTTACACATGGATAAAGATGCCTGAATAAAGCAACTCAGAGAGAGAGAGTTACAGCCGTTATATTACCTTTTTCCTGAAAAAAAAAAAGGACTCTTTGGATCATGCCTATCATCATTTAGATATTCTAACCTCTTAGAACAACTGAACGAACATGTAATACCGAGAATTTTTACCTGATTTATGCTGGATTTCAGGTAGGCAGGCTCAAAAACTGTAATTCTAAGGATTCATGCACAAATAAATGACCATGACTTAACCATGTAATAGAGGAATTGCCCACATGCAGCCACTTCTTGAAATACAAGAAGTTATTTCACCCAGTTCAGTGCACAAAGCACAGCTGAATCAGCTTACATTTGCCTGGGGTTAAGAACTCTTAAATTAACGTTTAAGGTTCAGCTATCACATTTCATATATTAAACTGCCATTGCTTTCATCTCTAAAGTTAGGGTTATATAGAGGGAACCTGAACTGTGGGCAAGAAAAAAATACATTTATAAAGGGTATAGCAGATTTCTATAGCTTTCACCTAATTCTAGCCTGTAGGCACAGGCCTAGGGCAGCATTACAGTGTGCTTCACTTAATCCTTATTCAATTTTCTCAGCCAACTGTGCATCTGTCTTGTTCACAGTGCAGTAGTATGAAGCAAACTTTAGCTGTGATCCAAGTTTTGAAACATGAGTTTGCATAAAGATTTATGTTGAAATGATTTTCCCAAACACTGATGTCATTAACAATCACTGCTCTACTCTGATGTTACTGCTAATAACAAAAATGATCACTGCTAGGTGAAACAGGAGAGAAAAAAAAGTCTATCTGGGTAATGGATTTTGATTGGATTTTTTGCCTTTCCTTTTCCAGTATTTGCCTCAGGTACATCTTGTTAATGAGACAATGTGAAGAGGAGGCTGTAAGACCTTACATATTTCATAGTTACTGGAGGTTGTACTGAAACAGAAGTACCTGATAGGAAGCAGCGGCTAACTCCGAGTTTCCCAGGAACCAGCTTACTCTTTTTTAAATGCAGTTTTGAGGACCAGTAATGGATTCCCTTTGGCTGTATAAAGAAAACCAAACTTAATGAAACTAAGATTGAATCTCTCACTGGTTTAGGGCCACATTGTCAACTCTGACGTTGACAATGACCTTCATCTTTCCTGTTCTCCTTCTGTGGGGCATTATAGTCAGGTTTTTAGTCTTTCATTGCAAACCAGACATTTGTTAGAGGGCATTGGGAGGTGCTTTACGGCCCATGATGTGTTCTGGCTTAGATGATCTGTCTCCTTTCAGTCAATTCCTTTAACTGTGGGGGCTCCATGACTAAGATTATCTGAGCGAATTTTATATTCTTCTCTGTCACCACTCTCTCCATGTTCTTTATGAGGAAGTTGAAACGTGTAAGAGGCACAGCTTTCTAAGCTGGTTAGAAGCAGTATTTCATAATTATTATTATGTCAGCTCAAAGCAATGTTTCCTGCTTAGATTTGCATTGCTGTATTATGACTGACATATGGCACATTCAAACAGAGCAATATGGTAGCAGGCAAAACAGCCATAATTGAGACAACAAAATATCAAGAGATTGAAAATGATGTTTGCTTTCTTCTTTGGAATGAAGGCTTCTGCTGAACTGAAAGACATAAGTTATCTCGCAGACAGATATCCATGTTCATGTCATGAAATCCAAAGAACATGGCAGCTCTGAAAAAGAAAGAAACCAGTGAATCCCACTTGTATGACATACAAGGATGAGGGAAAACATTCCCAGTAAATCCTCCACCCCTTTTTTGCATGAAACGCCGTATTTCACCCTGTTTCCTGTGCAGTGGAAACCCTGCACTCCCTGCTGCCTTACCAGGACCATGTATACATTCTTGAAGTCATAAAGATGCAGTTATTGATGTGGTTTTTGTGGTCCCAAGAAGAGGAGTGTCTGAGTGAGGGCAAGTCATACTTCCCATGGACAGAATACACATCTGCACCACACAGATAATTCTAGTCACTTCATTTTGATCAGGCAAAGGCATTATTCATACACCTTTGTAGAAAAGCTGTATTTGCCTCCATCTCCTAAATTAGCAGAACATGTAAACCAGGGGTTCACAAACTGTTGTTTATAGGGCCAGTTTATGAGTGGGACTTAAGGTGGCAGCCACACAATTACGAGGACTGCCAGCCTCAAACCCAGCTCCCTTTTGCACTGCCTCTAGAGATCTCTCGGGCTCCGGGGTCATCTGTCAGCCCGGGCATCTCTCCTGCCCACTCCTTTCAAAAAGCAGGGATTCAGCCTAGCCCTAGCAGCGTGAGGCCCCTAAAACTGCCCTGCCCTGCCATGACACTCCACTGCTGTGCTGGACAAGTGCATTGAAGGAAGATTCCTGGGCTATCTCCACACATCYGTACACCTAGGTTCCCTTATTTCTCAAAATGGGGTAGCCACATCCAAACCCTCTCCTAGTTTCTGACTGTTGTTAACTCTTGACTGGTGCTCAYGGATTGTTTTGGACAGCAACAGTTAGTCCAGGCCAAATTGTGCCAGGGACTGTGCTAGAAGAACTCCTCCATGCATCATCCCATGCTTTGACTAAGCTCTCTACTCTTGTACAGGTAAGTTTACTAGTATAGGTGTAAGCTAAGGTAACATTTTCAAAATTAATTTAACACAATCAAATTTAGAAGCTGGTTTCACCAAAAAAGCTATAGGAGTTACTCTGAATTTTCTTAAATATGTACTTGTATTTCTTAGCTACTCAATGTTTTTTAAAACTGTACTTCAGTTCCTCAACTCCCATGGTTGGTGAATGTCCCAGTGCCTCCTATTTTCATATTCAAATTCTGTTTTTTTAAAAAATGTTGTTTGTTAATATGCCTTCAGGTCATCTTTAATGCAGAACTTCTCTTTCATTTCAATGGCTCATCCCAAATACTAGGTAATTACAAATAATAAAAATGCAAAATAAGACATAGATAGGTATATGCAGAATACTTAATTGGATGAAGYAGAATAATTCACTTGTTCCCATTTATGTGAGGTCTCATAAATGCACAGATGCCTCACACCAGGAAACAATGATTTTAAAATAACAGTTAGACAAGATACACCCATTTTGCATGAAGTTGCTTTGATCTACTGTAAACTGTTAACACTTGGCAAAGCCTTTTATTCCCTCATGAAAAAAAAAAAGAAAAAAAGAGGTTATTACTGTAGCAAATTTAACAATAAGGTAAACTACAAGATCAAAAGAAAGCAATTAATGAAATCTTTTGTGTTCTGTGTTGAATTATACCTGCAATTAAAAACGCCCTCACATAACATACAGGGAGGGAAGAGTTTGTCCTGACAATACAAAATGAATAACAGCTTAATAGGTAAGAATGTTTGCCCCTAGCAGTACCGGTTTTGCAGGGTTTTTGGTTGTTTGGGKTTTTTTTGGGGGGGGCTGGTAAAGTGAAATAATTCTGTGATTAGGCCAAAAAAAAAGATGAAGAGAAAAAAAGAGTTCACAAACATTAACACAACTGAGTGAATCAAAGCCTGCCTCTGCTCTCATACAGTTCAGACAGAACGCTGGAAAGGAACACAGAAAATTTGTTCTTTCCCTCTAGTTCTCACTTCATTGTAGAAAGCACATCCATCTCCTGTACTTTCTTACACAAGGAAGTATTGAATGTCAGCTTCATAACTGATTTGCCCCAGGAAGTTTTTTGTTTGKTTTTTTTTTAATTCATTTGGTTAGAAATTACAGTCTCAGTATGTGTTTTGCAAGGCAGCGTAAAATAAACACATAGTAAGTTCTCTGTCCCAAAGAGTTCACAGTCTAATTTGGAGAGCATGGAGCTCCACCTGGGGATGGATGAGGAGCCGACCAAGAGCTTATGGGTCAGGATTAAAGGGAAGGCAAGGACAGGTGACATTACGGTGGGGGTCTGCTACAGGCCACACGACCCGGAAGACCAAGCAGATGAGGCCCTCTATAGACAGATAGGAGCAGCCTCATGATCACAAGCCCTGGTCCTCATGGGGCACTTCAACCACCCCAATATCTGTTGGAGGGACAACGCGGCAGGGCATAAGCAATATCTGAGAGGTTCCTGGAATGTGTCGATGATAACTTCCTTCTCCAAGTGGTAGAGGAGCCAACGAGGAGAGGTGCTATGCTGSACCTTGTTCTCATCAACAAGGAGGGGCTGGTGGAGAATGCAAAACTCAAGGGCAGCTTGGGCTGCAGTGACCATGAAATGGTGGAGTTCAAGATCCTTAGGGCACCGAGGAGGGCGCACAGCAAGCTCACTACCCTGGACTTCAGGAGAGCAGACTTTGGCCTCTTCAGGGATCTGCTTGGTAGAGTGCCATGGGATAAAGCCTTGGAGGGAAGAGGGCTCCAAGAAAGCTGGGTAATATTCAAGGATCACCTCCTCCAAGCTCAGGAGCGATGCATCCCAACAAAGAGGAAATTGGACAAAAACGCCAGGAGGCCTGCATGGATGAACAAGGAGCTCCTGGACAAACTCAAACACAAACAGGAAGCCTACAGAGGGTGGAAG
>JAYKAV010000537.1:52996-65218 GCA_035582835.1 Phoebastria nigripes
TCCCACAGGGGTCTGTATTGGGACCAGTACTGTTTAATGTCTTCATCAATGACATCACAGACGGTGGGATCGAGTGCACCCTCAGCAAGTTTGCAGATGACACCAAGCTGAGTGGTGCGGTCGACACGCCTGAGGGAAGGGATGCCATCCAGAGGGACCTGGACAAGCTGGAGAAGTGGGCCYVTGTKRACCTCAYGRGGTTCMACAAGGSYAAGTGCAAGGTCCTGCACCTGGGTCGGGGCAACCCCCGGTATCAATACAGGCTGGGGGGTGAAGGGATTGAGAGCAGCCCCGCCGAGAAGGACTTGGGGGTACTGGTGGATGAAAAGCTGGACATGAGCCAGCAATGTGCACTTGCAGCCCAGAAGGCCAACCGTATCCTGGGCTGCATCMAAAGAAGCATGGCCAGCAGGTCGAGGGAGGTGATTCTGTCCCTCTACTCTGCTCTGGTGAGACCCCACCTGSAGTACTGCATCCAGCTCYGGAGCCCTCAGCACAAGAAAGACATGGACGTGTTGGAGTGGGYCCAGAGGAGGGCCGCAAAAATGATCAGGGGGATGGAACACCTCTCCTATGAAGAAAGGCTGAGAGAGTTGGGGTTGTTCAGCCTGGAGAAGAGAAGGCTTCGGGGAGACCTTATTGCAGCCTATCAGTGCTTAAAGGGAGCTTATAAAAAAGATGGTGGCAAACTTTTTATCAGGGTCTGTTGCGACAGGACAAGGGGGAATGGCTTTAAACTAAAGGAGGGTAGATTTAGACTAGATAGAAGGAAGAAATTTTTTAYRCTGAGGGTGGTGAAACACTGGMMCAGGTTGCCCAGAGAGGTGGTAGATGCCCCATCCCTGGAAACATTCAAGGTCCGGTTGGAGGGGGCTCTGAGCAACCTGATCTAGTTGAAGATGTCCCTGCCCATGGCAGTGGAGTTGGACTAGATGACCTTTAAAGGTCCCTTCCAACCCAAACTATTCTATGATTCTATGATTCTATAATTTAAGGATAGAGAGTAGAGGATCACGGAGAAGAGAAGGGAAGGTTAATTAAACTGGGATGAATAGGATATCAAAAGTAAGTTAGTTGTGATGGTGACCAAAGAATTCCTGATTGCTTTCAACTCACTCCAAATAAAAAAAATAGATGTATAAAAACATGTGGCATTACTTGGAGGAGGTGTTACTTGAAAGTCTCACAACTGAATTGGATTTCTGACATGATTCAGCAGAATATGTTCCTGATTAATTTGAGAAGGATGCKACAGGCTGTAAATATGCCACACAGTCATGCCTTTACTGTGGGAGCAGAGAAAAGGTGCTTAAAATTTGCACCGTTGGCAGAGTTTCTCAACAAGGGAAGTATTCTCTCTTCCCTATCTTTATTTTGTCTTGGTTTGGGGGGATATTTTTCCCCTTTTCTTYTTGCATTGCACTGTATATTCATGGCTGTATCACTTCTTCAGTTCCTTTGAGGACTGATACATCAAATAGTAAAAATGGGCTTTCACCACTGAGTGCATTAAATTCTCAAAATATGAAGTAATATTGTAACAAACCAGTTGACATTCTCATAATGGAAAGTTGGGGCCTAGAAATTATGATGGGCTGTACAGTGAAGAGCCCAACATCCTGTTTTTTGCAGGAGGAGATTACACAGCTTTGCAATTTAATGAAGATAGTGTGATTAATTTTGTTATGAAATTTTGGTTATGAACTGCTTCTTGGTTCATTGCGATATTTGCACTGTAATATTATGGTGCATGCACACGCACACACAGCATTATTGAGAATACAAAGTCAAGAACTCAATAACTATTAAATGGAAGATTTTAAATTATCTGTGCAAATATAATTCAGTCACATTAAGTACGTAACAGAGAACAATACTGTAGAGGAAAGAGAAAGATTGAGAGCTGTATCTCTATAGACCTTTTCCTTGTCTTGCTGTCTCTCCTGCCAACTCGGTCTCTGTTTCATTGCCCTGAGAAGGACACAGACAGACTGAAGAGCCTGCTGGGGTCTTTTATGTTTACATTTTCCTGGGAATTCTGCTTCATTTACAACATACAATGAAAGGTGCTCAGTTAATGAGCACCCATTCAACATTTGGTTTTACAGTGAGCAGTCCAATGTTTTATTTTAATTCACTCCATTCATGTCATTCTCTGAGGACACAAATATTGATTTCCTCATGATTTTTTCTGTGGCACTTTTCATTATATTATGTGAATGCTACACAAATTATTTTTGTATTTTGTGAAATGACAGGTTGGTATCCTTTCCCCAATTTACAAATATCCTGAACAGACAAACATATTAAGATTTTAAAAACATCCCTGAGTTTTGGATGTCCATTTTGAAATATTTGTCACCTGCTTTCTTTCTCAGATATTTTGCATYACAGAAAGACTCAAAGCATGGCTGGCACCAAAAAGAAACTGTGTGGCACTCTCATGGTTATGGCCCCTTTTCCCTGTGAAAACATTCAGAGGGCTTAGGCATAACCCTTTTCACTTCTTTCCTGCAGTTCTAAGACTATGCAGTCCCCATTTACCACCTGTGGTAACATGTAAAGAAGATTCTTACAGATATTTGTTTATTCCCTTCCGTACTCACATGATCAGCCTCTTTTCTGTGGTGCACAGGAGGAAAGATACATTGGGCTTGGGGAAAAACAAGGCTGGGTTGCTCTGACCTGCAGCCTTTTTTACAAAGATCTACTCTTCCCCGTGGCTGAAGTACGTTGAGAACTATGTATGAGGTTGGGTCTTTTGTTTTTAATTTTAGGTGGGTTTTATTTTCTTGTACAAACTATGGCCAGAATTTCCTAGAATGTGTGTCCTGGAGAAATTCCCACAACAGAATGATTTACTGAAATTAATTTATTCCAAGGGAGTAGAACTTCCACCATGTGAGACATCAAACCATCTTTTACTTCTTTCTATAACTTTGAATTACAGGCTTTGAGCTAAATTTTTAAGATGTGGATCTGTAATATCAACTTATAAAAATGAACACTGGGGCACAAAAAAGAAATCTGTATTCAGCAATTATCTGGAATCAGTAGGAACTGAAGGTACTGCCACAAAAATCAGACCATCAGGTCTTGGAAACGGAATTCTGTGCTCTTTAAATCATTTGGAACAACAGAAGCTCTCAAAAGCAAATGCATATTGCAATTCCAAATCTTAAATATTTCAATAAATATAAGAAAGAGTTCAAATATGTACATATGCAACTYCCCCTCTAGGCATAAATTCTTCTCATCATTATTGTTTCCTTTGCAATTTGACATATGGT
The DNA here is from genome assembly GCA_035582835.1 of Phoebastria nigripes. Taxonomy (NCBI): domain Eukaryota; kingdom Metazoa; phylum Chordata; class Aves; order Procellariiformes; family Diomedeidae; genus Phoebastria; species Phoebastria nigripes. Next base: position 56,287 of record JAYKAV010000537.1, read on the forward strand.
GTTGAAACAATAAGSCAAACAATTGATTATTATTAGATAATTACACACCTGGGAGACTTCAAGGCACAGGATGTAACCAGATAGTCAGAACCACAGGGGTATGATAATTTTTCAGTTATATGTAATCATGTAATTTCTTTAAATTTTACAACTGCAATAAATAACTTTCAGTGTGAATAGAGCTGCCAGTTAATGTCACAATATTTCACCTGCAAGACTTGCAGAGACTAATGCACTTCTATGAAAATCTTAGAAGTTATTATAATTAGAAGGCTGATTCAGTCTAACATTCATAATCCACATCTGACAGTCTCCCTGAAGTCATAGCATTTTGCAGTGCCCCTCCCCAACAGCAGCAGAACTAGAGCAGTGGATATCAAGTGGCCAAGATTTATGTATTTACCTTATTGATAAAGAGTGGAGGGAAAATTGGGGAGTTAATTTGCATCTRTGACCAAGATTTACTCTATTTTTCCAGTAACATTAAGAGAAATTTTGCTGTCACTGAATATAAATGTTGAATATTAAATTCTGTCATAAAATATACCTTGAGTAGAAAAGAAGGAAAAATGTTGTGATACTATTATTTTTATAATTTTTAGAAATAGGTATACTTTATGCATTGTATAGTGAAATGTCTTTCACTTTTAGTCAATAATAGTTTATATTACTATTAGTGAAAATGAATGTAGAGGTGAAGGTAAAGAACATAAAGAGTAAGGTGTTACACAGAGCTTCACAGAGCACAGCAGAGGYTACTGAGTAACAGGGAGTGGCTGATACGGTTCCAGCTAAGCTAGAAATAATGGTGAGGACAAGCTAATCTAGGTGGCATTGGACCCAAGATAAAAAACAAGTAAAGCATCTCAGAACAGAAGATGAGGTTCACACATTTTAGATTCTGGACTGTACTCTCAAGTGAAGGATGGTAAATGAGACTCTGTGATCATGATAAATAAGGAATCTTACCCTCAGTTTAATTCTGCAAATAAAGGCTTTGGATACAGAAATACAGCAAATATCAAGTAGGTTTGGATAATTTACTTTGTGGATGACATTAATGGGTTCATTACTGAAATTTTCTGTATATTCTCTGAAATTTTCTGTATCTTCTAGCACTCACATTTAGAAAAAAGTCTGAAAGAAGGATTTGACGTCTGGAAAGCATGCCCTACTATACTTGAGAATGTAACAAAAGCAGGCCCAAGAGACATTTAAGAAGTATTTGTCTTTTGTATTGTTTACAGCTGTAAGAAGAGCTGATAGTCATTAAGATGGCAGGAAAAGTGGTTGGAAGCTGAAGCTAGACAATTTTGAGTAGAAATAAAAGGCTCATTTTTCAACGGAAGAGTACTGAACCAGTGAACCTAGAGATACTTGGGCTCTCCATCTTTTGACATCTGTAGTCAGGAAGGAATATACTTCCAACTTTTACTATGGCAACAAAGAAGTTCTGAGTTCATACGGGAGGTTCTCCAACATGTGCTTTGCATGAGAGTAAATAGAGACAATGACTACAGAAGCTGAAACAGTAATAGAGACCATTGAATCTTTAACTGATCTGAGGAGACTAATTGCAAAAGTTTTATGTAATGCTAACAAGGATCTGGGCACTGCTGTGTCAAGAAACTGAAAGTTAATACACAAGGCTTAATTTTCTTGGGTAAGCTTTTGGTATGCAAATCAGCAATTTATTTTCTCTTACTCAGACTGACAACTCAGGAAATATTTGAGCTTGAATTTTTTACCCCTGCATATTATCAGCCTGTAGTCACTGGAAGGGCATGTGGACGTTTTTCAATATTACGTCTCTATGGATAGAACATTTTCCTGACCATACAGGAGATCTATTCCATGGGYTGATACACACAGAGAGCAGCCTTGTGATGTTCAGCTCCAGGAGCAAGGAGAGAGTAGACTTTACAGTTTCCAACATATGGATCCTGCTCCTGGACCTACGTAGATTGTAAAAGACAATGAGAAGTCTTCCAGTAAATTTATTCCTCAGGGTCTTCTCAAATATGGAGCAGATGTCAGTTTGCCTCAATTTTTCTGAAATAATTGCAATAGAAAGTACAAATTACAAAATTCTATATAATTTTATTAGACATACAAGGTTCCAGGAAGGGTAATAAGAGATAGTATCTTCCATATGAAAATTTCAACAACCTAAGCTATTTTTCAAGAGAAGCAACTTTCCATACAACAGAAAGAAACCGGCAAAATCCTATTTGAAAATTAAAGTTTTGCATAAGGGGATATCTTTACCTTTTTCATACTCATTTACGCAGAGAACAAAGAACAGACATTTCACCTATTACTCTTGGAAGGGCTGAAGAGCGGTGGCTTTACTACATCACCAAAGCAACTGTGTTCCAGGAGTGAATTATTTGAGAAGCATTATGTACAAAGAGGAGAAAGCAACTGTGTTCCAAGAGCGAATTATATGAAAAGAATTATGAACAAAGAGGAGTTGAAAAAAAAAAAAAAAAAAAAAAAAAAGGAAGGTGAAGCCAAAAGAATGTCACTGTAAAATAGATTTTAAATTAATTAATGAGGGGAAAAATTGCAAAGACTGGGTGAGGGGAAGATTAGTGAATTAAGAAAAAAAATGGGAGGGCAAAAAACTGTTATCCGTACATAAGATGAAAAGAGTAACTGTTTAGTTTCTCTTTGGTCTTTCTACTGGCATAAACCACTGTCTTCCTTCTTAACACTTGAAAATGAATAACTTTCATTTTGAACATACTGTTTTCATGTTTAAGAAATAATTCACCTGGTGACTTGGTGAGAAACACAGGCTAAAACTACTGGAAGGAAAACCCAAGTGAAGTTTAAACACGTTCCACAAATTCATAGAAATACCAAAATGGAAGACATGCTGTGAACTAACTTCTCACACATGGGCTGATATGAAGATTTGCTGCAAATTAATTTATTGAAACTGTTTCTGGAAGGCAAGTATCAACTTTTCCCCTACAGAAGTCACCTGCACTGCTGCCTGCTTTGGGGCAGCCAGGACAGGACCTCTCCTGCTGGGACCTGTCCCACCACCCAAATGCCTTTGGGGTGGGGGTCCTGCCCCAGCCACCTCAGGCCTGAGCCCCCACGGCCCCCAGGGAGCTGCCAGCACCCTGACAGTGGTCTCAAAGCATGGGCTTGAACCTGAGATTTAAGAAAATGTGTTTTCCCTGATGTTTGGCTCAAACCAAGAGCAGGCACACAGATATTGTTCCTCAGCAGAGTCATGTTTATGTAGCAAGGCAGTAACTTACTTGTGCACATCAGACATCTAGCTTTTGAGAAAGTTAACTTATTTTTCTCCTGGTTGATGACCATGCAATATCCCAGAACTCCCCTAAGAAATTTCACGGAGTGGTTGGCCATTTGTGGGATACAGATTACAGCACAGAGGATATATCCACATAATCTGTCTTCACTAGATAAGGAAACTGGGTTGATTTCACTCTTGATCACATTAGGAAGACAAAACTATTAGACCATGCTAGGTCACCGAGTCCCTGCTGTTGCAAACCAACATGACTWACAATCCTTTTGCGCAAGCTATTTGTTCTTCTGTATACATCTGGGAAATTACCACTCTGAAATGACACAAATCCTAGTAATATTCTTAATAGCTCTGCAATGATCTCTATCCAATTCCAATCCCAATCTCTTATCTTCCTTCCCCAAAATRAGATTGATCAAAAGAGCTGTTTTATCTATGCTGTCAATCATTTTCTGACGTTTTAGCTGTCACCTTATGAACACCCACTGCTTGGTGGTTTTTGAGAAGCGAGTGCAGCGGCGGTGTGCTGCTGCCCTGGCTGTAGACGCTGGCCTGGCTGTAGGAGAGCAAGGGCATGGGAGTGGGGACAGCATGAGGTGCGTACCCAGGCTGCAGGGCCAGGCTTCCTCATTAGAAGAGCCCGTCTGCTGCTCCCAGCGATCCTCGGTCCTAAGCCACTACTGGCTGTGCCTTTGCTGAAGCGCATGGAAGAGGAGAATAATCAGCTCCCCAAGGCTCTGGAGTACAAAAACAGACAACCTTAAAGCTTTTAAAATATATTTTTATTTTTTGTTTGCTCTGGCTTCATTGCAATCCAAAAAGAGAAAGAGTGCTTTGCTGATAATAATCTGAAAGCTCTGCTTGTAACCCKTGCAAAATCACTGACGTGGGTAAGGCAGATGACTAGTTTAGTACAAATGCAGAAAATTAGGCTGTGTTTATCACATCTTTAATGGGACTGAACATTTCCGTTTCATTGATTTTTGTCCTTCATTCTGCCCAGTTGTCATTACAGCGTTTCAAAAAGCCCTCGACTTGCATGTTTCACTCAAATGATGTATGGGGTTTGATTAGAATCCACACCAAAACTGCTGCAAGAATATAGCGTCTATTCAATATGCTTGGGACCCAAATGAGAGAAATAGAGAGAAACCTATTTTCAGTAGAAGGTTTGATTTTTGCATTTTGGGGGTTCTTTGTTGAAAGTAAGTGCAGAGAGACTCTGGGACCATGCATGCACAGAAAGGCAAATTTTTATTATTTGTTCTGCTCTGCTAGCAAGACAAATTAGTTCATCTGCAGATCCATGAAGTTAGTTAATGAAGGGTTTCAGAATTAAGATATAAAGCTTAGTCTTTCAGCTCTGGTTCAGGGAATCCACTTACTAAAGTCAAAAGGAATTTTGATATAATGAAGTCTGATGGTAAAGCCAATCATTAGAGTCTATTTCCTGGGCTTTATTTGAGTAGTAATCCTGAGAGAGAGCATCCAAGATGGAAAGTTCTCCAGAGAGATTGCTGCAAGAGTTGGAAGCAACCCAGATAGATCTTCCTGGGGCTGGAAGCTGAAAAAAGCCCGTAACGGTGCATGAGGTTAGCTCAGAGAACAGCCCTCAGAATGGACTATCCCAAATAGAGGCGGGCAAAGGTCCATCATGTGAAACAGAGCACATTAATTCATTTAATGAATGAACAGAGCATGGATTCATTTAATGAACCTGATTCAAGGGCTGCTTGACCGCAAATTGTATCTTTCTGGAAAAATAACTCAAACTACTTGTGTTTAGTCTTCATATTTTCAACTCCCATGCAGGCTGACTTAATACTACTTCCCCCAAAAAAAACTTGAAAATGTAAGGATTTCACATCTACATTATTTATTTTGTAGAAAAAGATATTTTGTGGTATCATAAAACCTGGAATTAGGAACTGCAAATCGAGTTCTTAATAGGAAAGTTGTTTATTGTTAAATGAATATCTTCACTGTTTTTAGACTGCTTTTAAAGTCTTTACTAGGGAAAGACTGTACTTCCTCTGGGTTCTAGTGAGTAAAATTCTTTTACTGTTTTTGTTCCTCAGCAGATGCTCTTCTCCTGCTCATTTCTCTTTCTGTAACTGAAAAGAGAACTGAGTTGCTTGCCTCCTCTAAGTGGACATAAAGGCCTTCTTGGGCTTTTATGTAACGTGTTTTACTTTCTGTGTGTGCAAAACTGGATGAAATGTGTCTCTTCTGATGCTAACAGAAACAAGAGAGAGGTGACATTGCTTTTCAATAATTAATCTGTCATCCAGATTTTATATCCATGCAAAGAGAAAGGACAGAGAAAGAACAGATGCACTTGAGAAAATGTGCATTTCTGTGTCTGAGCTAGCTTGTGGTAATAGCAAGGGGATGAGAGGAGATACTCAGAGAAAATTCCGCCTCAGGGAGGAGGACAGACTCCTGCAGAGTGTTTGAAAGGGAGTCAATAAGATGTAAAAAGCAGAATTATGCTCAGGAGGGTGACCATATACGAACAAATACACACAAGCATCTGAAATGCAGGGTGCCTTTCTCAGTGTGTCAAAAACATTGTTAAAGCCTGTAATCTTACAGGTGTCTSTGTCTAAAGGGTAGTCATGCCCAGCAGTTTTATATTACCTTATATTACCTTATATATACCTTATATTACTTCCTTGCTGTTGTTTCCTTTGGTCATTCTCTTTCCTAATCCCCAACAATCTGAATAAGATTCAGGCATTTGGTTGTGTATGAAGCTGGGATTGTCGTGTTCCCACCATTAACGTTCAGTGCTCTTTGGCCTTCATGACTTATTAGTTTGGGCTGTTTTAAGGTGATGCAGGACCCATGCTTTTCACGTTGAAAGGGCATATATGCCATTGTACCTGGAACTGCAGATGGGAGGATTTCAGGACCCAAGGATCCCCTGCCAGTCTTGTGTTTCTGCAAAGAGCAGAAGTCCTATACTTAGCAGTAAAACGACTAGAGCTTGCTGAAAAAATAAAGGTATGATTAACCCAAATAATCTTTGATAAATTGCTTTAAACCCATTCATTTTCTGACTTATATGGAAACTTTTCACAATAGCTTTATCATAAGGTTTAGCTCAGTTTAGTTCAGTAACTATAGCTTTTCAGTGAGAAAACATGCTTTTGAGAAATGAAAGCTGCCACAGATGATTCTAAGAATAATATTCATGAAGAAAATTCTAAAAAGGATTACAATTTAAAATTTCAGCTGTGTTTTCCTCACAAGTTTCATGCAGGAACCGAAAAGACAAAATAATTTTAATCAGAACGTTTCCATGCCAAACCTTTCCACCTGCTCCGCAAACGGTGCCCGTGCTGCCACCTGGAGCCCACTGGTGGGTGAGAAAGGAGAAAGCAAGGCTGGAAAGCAAAACCAGCAGCTGCTCGGTACTCTCAGTACAGACAGCGCTGGGACAACAACCAAAAACAGTCATAAAAGTAATGCAGGTTTTTATCTCATCTGCGTGGTGTCCCATGCAACCCCCAGCAAATTCAGTGTAAACACATAGCCAAGGACTGAGAATATATTTTCCTGGGGCTAAATCGGATAACAGATTCAGGAAAAACTAAAGTCTCACTACTTGTCTGAGCTTGGTTTTGCCTCTCAAAGAGGGAGTGAAAGAAATGTGTGGGGGTTTTTTGTAAGTGGAAATGTTTCACACCAATGCTTTTAAGCAAACCCCAGTCAAGGATGGTGATTTCAGGTAAGCCCACATGGCTGCCAGCAACAGAGGCAACAACTTTATAGATGCTACAGATCTCAACCTGAATGTTACTCTGCTATAAGTGCCTTAGTTTCAACTAACTTGTGTCACCTTGTGTCACGGTGAACATGACAAGGCAACCAGGTACCACTTTGCAGCTGGAAGGGCAGGAGATGCCTTCTTAAACCAGTGGGAAGGTAATTCTTTCAAAGACACTGACTTGATCAGCAGTCACTGCACGAGCGTGTTATAAGAATTATTTTAAAAAGTTAGAAACTGCTCTGTAACAGTATGGCAACCCAATAAAACATCCAATACCTGCATCTAGGAATAAGTAGCAAAGGCAGAAATGATGATTATACGGATGAAAAGTCCAAGCTTATAATAGAAGAAAGTTCATCTGGGTCGATTTCTATTAGAAGTCATAATAAAGAAATGATAAATGGAGGAAATTCTATGTGATTTATAATTATGCTGAAATAAGAATTGTCCCACTGTCCCCTGCTTGTACAGCATCTAACCATTTCAGAGATAGTTCAAATGTTCCAGGCTGGTGCTGCAGTGATACAAATATAAAAGGGACCTCCTGGCATTCAAAAGTCCCAGGCAGAGCCCATATCTGCCCTGACATGGAGTTTCAACACTGTCTGTAATTTTCATGGTTTGCTAAGCACCAAATGTGTGTACTTTCAAAGACAGCTGTTAAGATAATACCTTTACAAATGAATGCAGATTCACAGTGAAACCTTAAAAATATGATGATATCTTTTGTTAAAGGGTGATTTAATGATAATTTTTCAGAGATGATTATGATCTGCTTCATGAACAATGTGTCAGTGTGCTGAGTGACTTAGAGCAGAGACTAATTATTCATATTCTAACTTTGTCAGAGTGAAAAAATAAAAGCTTTCTTCTTATTAATAAAATACTAAATAGTCATTCTCAGATTCTAATTAAAATCATGTACACATTACGTGGGGTCTTAAATGTAGGAAGCTGTTGAAAAATTGTAGCATTTCCTTAAAACTTCTATCGCTGTTTAAAATTTCAATGTTTTAATGGAACTTGTCASTATAAAAAAATTGATTTTTTTTTTCAAATATTTGTAAAATTAACATCTTGGTTCTGCCCTGCTCTTTTTGTGAAGTTTTTGAGGAGCCTTCACATAAATGTGTATGTCACTCAAGTTAGTTTTTGAATAACTGACAAATTTACAGAAATGGTCCATTGCTTTTCCAAATGTTCTTGCAATCCTTTTCCAAAGGATTCTTTTCAAATTGGTCAGACAGAGGCATCATGTGAGCTATCAAGCTAAGAGTACCACATGTAGCCAATAAAGGTCACTTTCTTTCAAATGTATTCATTAACAACGTATAATTAAAAAGTACTTGACCAAAACTCCTGATTTGACTTTTACTTTCCCAAGACTTATCACACAGATACAAAGCCCACATTTTCCAGAAGCATGACAAACACTTAAGATTTTACGTGCAATTGAAAGGTGATTAAGTCAAGCCTTTTGCAGCAAATGCAGAAAGTAATCTCTGAAGGGAAAGACCYTCTTTGGGTAACTTAGCAGCTTTCCCTCAAACAGCAAGGCAACTGGCAATGTATATGTATGTTTTAGTCTATTGCTAATGTACTAGATTGTAGAAGGAAGGAGGTGCTCTGATAATAACTAGATCCCTAGGAGACAGAGTAATTCATTAATCATGTGCATACCAAGTGGCTTTCATACTTTGTGCTTTGTTGCTAAACATAATCGCAAATAAGTCACAAAAATTGTCCATAGTCTTTTAGCTATTACTTTACATAGAATCATAGAATGATTAAGGTTGGAAAAGACCTCTAAGATCATCGAGTCCAACCATCAACCCAACACCACCATGCCCACTAAACCATGTCCCTAA
>JAYKAV010000537.1:68993-79641 GCA_035582835.1 Phoebastria nigripes
TCTCTTACAGCCCATTGCCTCTTGTCCTGTCACTGGACACCACTGGAAAAAGCCTGGCTCCGCCCTCTTTGCACCCTCCCTTCAGATATTTGCACACACTGATAAGATCCCCCTGAGGCTTCTCTTGTCTAGGCTGAACAGTCCGTCCCAGCTCTCTCAGCCTTTCCTCATAGGAGAGATGCTCCAGTCCCTTAACCATCCTTGTGGCCCTTTGTTGGACTCTGTCTGGCTCCTCAATGTCTCTCTTGTACTGGGGAGCCCAGAACTGGACACACYGGTAGTACTGAAACATGAACTAGGCTCACTATCAAAGAAAGCTTTTCTAAAAAGAAAATTATTTCCCTTTTTATTGGCTGAAAATTTTCAGTTTTTACAGAAAGCCTTAACCATTAAATGCTCTGGTTTGGTATACAGTAATTCCCAGCAGGTCCTCCGCACTCTCAGGGCACCTGAGCTTCCCCAGAAAGCTAGACTGAAAGGGATTCAGTATTATGTACATTTCTTTATGAAACTGTAATGCATTTCCATAGCTCCAACTAAGAAAGAATTTGTCTGCAAGTACAGAATGACAGGAGGACCCTTGCTGGAGGCGCTGTTAGAGGACACTGAATGGTGTTACGCACAGCTCCCTACTTTTAGAAACAGTATCTTCACACATGATTATTTTACCTGGAAGAATTTGGGAGCTAACTGGTTGAATGAAAGAATAGGAATTCCATGGAAAATGTCTTTGAGATTAACATAGGTCCAAAGGGCACACTGCTTTCCGTTGTGGGGGGTGTATGTGCTTACAGGAGAACAACAGGACACTTCTACAATTTTTTTAGAATATGTCAGATGCTGCCTGTAGCCACAGGATGGAGCGTGTCCATTTGCCGGTGCTTTTGGCCTTCTCAAAGAGCAGTCTGTTTATAGACCAGCCAATGAGGCAGAGACCTGCAGGCGGAGAGGGTGTCTGTGAGCTGTGTGTGACTGGCATGCGCACAAGCAGTCTAAAGGTTAAACTGAGAAACAGAGAAATGTCACTTTGGACGAACATTAGCCCATGGCACTGCACTCTATAGAAGACCCTATCATCAACTCAAATAAAGAGTTAGTGAAATGACACATATGTCATAAGCTATAACCTTGAGAAAAAAAGATCTGATTCTGTAGATATTTGGGAATGGTAAATGAAGGCAGAGGGYGTTGTCAGGGCTGACCAGCCCTAATAAACCACACATCCCCAAATCTTCACATGGCCAAGAGCACCAAACCACAAACCAGAAACTCTGGAGAGCCAAGAGGAGGAGAAGCTCTGGGAATGGCAAGGGAGGACTACTGTTTTCTTGCTGAATGCAGAAAGGCATTGAAAAATGCCTAGCGCTGCTGAGCTGAACAGCTTTCCTCCCATGGTGACGAAGCTGGGTTACCCCAATCCCCCCCAGCCACACAGCCTGCCCCTTGCCACAGGCCCCATAGGGGAACAGCCCTCAAGAGGTGTATGTAGCTGCAACCTTCTTCTTTCCTAGGAGGAGAAGGACAGAAAACAGCAATTTCCTGTCAAGGTTATTTTAAAAGACAGCCTTTGAAAGGAATGAGGCATGGAAACTGTCACTCTCAAAAACAAACTTGAAACACTGGATGTATTTAGAAGTGTGTGGTGCTTGTTTGTAGCTGATGGTTAATTTTTCATCAGAATGCTTATACTTGGCATCATATTTGGTTTGTACTACTGGCACTTTCAGGTAAGCACCATGCATCTGAAAAYTTACCAAACTCTAGCAGATATCAATAGCTCTAAACCGCCATATAATTTGCACCAAATAAGCCCTTAGGCATGGCTTGTTTTAAAGGCTTACCCATGCCTACAGAGTCTGATGCAAAAGTTTTCCTGTTCTTACTAATTTGCCCATCAGAGTCTTGATGTAGAAGCTGGATTCGTATGAAATGACCTTACCTCCAGGGACAACAGAATGTAGTAACTTCTACTTGAGAAACAGAGATGATGTCCAGCAAGAACCACTCCTTCACCTTCATCCTGACCACACAGAAGACAAAATCTTAACACCTTTGGTAGAGGATGTTCCTACAGATTTATTGTTCAGCCACTGTTATTTCATGAAATCATAATGGAAAACAAGCCAGAAAGGAAACATACATTAAAAATTCAATAATCACAAATTTAGAATAATTCAGCAAAAATAACAAAGCTATAAATTCATACTGGATTTGGGAAATATTCCTGAAACTTGAGGATCCTGTAAGTACTCAGGAGTCTTTTAAATATAACTCAAAATTGTGACAGTTTGTTATTTCTGAACAGCCTTGCATCTAAAGAAAGGAGGTTTCCTCACTATCCAAATCTAGATGCTCCTGTCACTGAAGGTCCCGTGAATTTTTCCAGACGAGCAAACAACAGCATTTGGCCAGTGGTTTGTCGGTTCAGGGGACTTTAGAAACTAGCAGTGTGGGATGCACAYCTTTAAGCAATCAGAAGGTGGCACCTTATTAACGCTGCTGTGCCAGTGCTGTGCCGGGTTTGCGTCCCGGCTGCGCAGAACAGCTCAGCGCTGCAGCTGGGCGCTAGCTAGCTTCAGAGAGGGCGGGGAGACATGGTCTGCTGTAGCCATAAACAAGGAAAAAAGAATAGTGCTCTGAAAGGTGAAAGAAAGGTTTCTGGTGATGTGACAGACCTACTAACACCAGGCAGAGACACTCTTTGGAGGCATATAAAACACATGATACCTTTACTTGTAATTTGAATGCACAGAAACACACCAGGTATCAATAATAATAAGAATAATAAGAATAATAAGAATAAGAATAAATGCTCTTACTTTTGCTGAGAAGAGTTTTGAGACTTTAAACTATCTTCAAGTGCTAAATCCATGCATGTCTATCTTGAAGATGTCAGGTTAATTCCAGTCCTTCACAGATACGCAGGGATTAGGTTTTGAAATACAGAGTACAGAGTACAACCATCAGCCCTCAAGTTTTGAAAGAAAAACCCCAACATTTTTGAATGTCATCAAAAAACTTTTCCGATGACGGCCAGAACTTTTCTAAAACATGTCCCCCCCCCCCCGCCACCAAGGTGTGATAATTAGCTCTGTATCTCTTTTGAATAACAACCATGACAGTGCAGACACTCCATAATGCAACAAGGCTTGCCCTCCCTCTTGTTTTAGGAGCAGAAGGAGCTACTCTAAAGCTTGCATTAATTGAACACAGCAGGTTTAGTTAAAAAAAGTTGTAAATATTTGAAAACGTGCATTGTGTTAATGTCGACTTGTGCTTATTGTTCTTGTCTGGCTGAAAAAGAAAGAAGGAGGATTGCGCCTTTTCAGAGCCTCTGGCATGAAGCAGTTTGAAAATTGTAATGTTGGACAGAGGCTCATTTGGAGCCTAATGTTGTCCTCTAATGTTGGACAGAGGCAACATATTCTGAGTTGTAAAAATTCAGAGGGTGAACAGGACAGAATTCCCACAGGCTCAGCTCAGTGCAAGACATATTGCAGAAGTGGTTAAACATGTTTTACAAATCAGAAGCTTAACTCAAGGTGCTTCCAAGATCAAATGAGAGCATGCAAAACTGGAGAAAAACTGGATAAATACCACTTTTACCACAATAAATGGATCCTGTCCCTGTCTGAACCGCTAGCTGCAAACTCTGAGACACTAAGGTACATTCAAATTCAGACATCATGTATACGGAGCACCAAGTCCTGCTTACACAGTAAGTATCCATTGCTTACACAGTAAGTATCCATGTACATCATAAATTACTAACCAAGGTATTATACATTATTCTATTTCTTTTCCAAAAAAGGGGATATAAATAAATTCAACACAGAACTTTGAATGTCATAAAAAAACCTGACAAAATGCTGGGATTCTAATGTTTTTCCTTTACATTTTGCTTCTAATGTTTTTCCTTTAGATTTTGCTCTCCAGCAGCAATTCCTTTGCATGGGCCACTAGCACAAACCTACGCCCTCTCCCACGGCCTTCGTGGTGTAAACACTAACGCCCATCAACACCTAGAGGGACAGATTCTGATTCTGCCTATTTTGCTGCCCAGAGTGGATTTGCTGGTAAACCCTTGGAAGGGAAAGTTAGAATAAAGAACTTAAAAGCAGCCATAAAGGCACCATACTGGGGTTCATTTAGCAATCTCTTTTTAACTGTTAGCAAGAGTAGTCCCAAAAGGGACTTGCTCCCTGCTAGCTCACCTGATGCCTCATCAATCCCATACTGCCAGTGAGCAAGTGATCCCTATCCACCTCCTCCTTCCTGCTTTTGCCTTTGTAGGGCGCACTTGGTCTCTCATTTTCCTGACTCAAGTCCCGGCTTGTGCGGAGGCTCTTCTATGCCTTTGTTCCTCAAAGCTTGGTCACTCCTGGCTCTTGCACCTCCTGTCCTGCTGGAGTCAGCTTTCCTAGAGTGTCCCTTGCTCCAAAGAGTCCTGTGTGCTGAAATGAGCACTTCTGAGTTGTTTTTTTGAGCACAAGTTAAAGCTTTAGCTGGCAGGTGAGCTGGTCACTCCGTGGTCCTGTGCCAGGCACGACACTGCTTGACAGCACATGCCTTTGCATTTGTTTTTCCAATAAGAAAGGGGAGTAAGGGACAGCTGGGCATTTAAGCAGACTCTAATTTTACTTAGAATAAATTTTAAATTACATAACCACACAGACTCCCTGAAGAACGACTGATATAAACCAGTTGATGTAGAAGACTATTTAGTGGTGACTGTTGAAAACCGAATGCCACAAATACTGTATGATCATTGAAGGCCACTTTTAATTATTGGGATTTTTTTAATAACAATGTTGAAGAATCACTGTTGCAGTAAAGCCACTCCAGATGATCAGTTGCTGAGCAAGGCAAATGACTCCTAATGAATACATGTAAATTATAATTGAGGGAAAAGAAGAGACAGAAAATGGCCATTTTCTGGTTCAACATATTTGTTTTAATTTTAGTGCTTTAAAAACATATTATTAACTAATGCAACCAAAGTTTCAACAGAGGTCAACTCCTACGTTTTATTAGCTTGGCCTAAATAACTTTAAATATGCCTTTAAACTGGGGGGGGTGGGTAGCTTATGGTAATAATTAACATAATGACTCCATTTGGCACTTTTTAATGGAGCTGTCGCACTGCACATGCTCCTTCTATAGGAGCTGAAGTACAACAGATCTTGCTGAGTTATTATTTCATTAACTGAAGTTTTGGCAATGCTTTAAATGAAAAGGCACAAATATCATGCTGTTAATCTTTACTTACAAATATATGGTCTTTGCTGCTAAATTAAAATAATATTAAAAAATTAACTAAATAAACCAGTTCCAATCCTAGCCAGGGAGTGATCAAGTCTGAAAGAGCCCTCTCAGAATGATTGCTATGATCCTGATTGCACAGCAGTGCAGTTGGACACCTAAAGGTTGGGTAGCTGATGTACGTTTATCATTTAAGACTCTATATATAGCCAAGGAGAAAGAGAAGCATATCCAAGGGCAATTCATCCTACTTGTCTTCAGGTAGCATGAATCATTCAGGAAAAGCATCCCTCTCTCTCTCTTTCATTTACTCATGTTGGAAGCTTAAGCTTTGGGTTACTAAAGCTGAGAGAATTCCCAGCCACACATCAACATGTTGTTGTAGGCCCTACTGTCAGCTGGAACAAACTGGCTCATCTCCCTTGACACAGTGGAGGACTCGACGTCACCTCTCCGCAGGATATTGTTGTTGCACACACTTGATTAAAAACTGCTGAGTTCCTATTTAGAATATTTGTATTCCTTACTGCATGTCTTCCACCATACAGTTAATTTGTGGAAGTAAAGATTATACTGGTATGGAATTTACCCCAGGGACATAAAGTCTTCAGTCTTTCTCAATCAGTATCTGTTGAAAATTCACTATTAGTTGTGCAGTACGCATTTGGTTTAGAAACACTAAAGTCTGAAGAAAGTCATTGTCCTAGTTTGTTCTAACATAAAATAGGATAAATTACTCTCTTTTGACAGTGAAACACACATAATACAAGCCACTTACAGTAAAAATAACTTTTATCTGTCTTTTTCTGCTAATTTGATAGTACTGCTCCTAAGACTGTATGTATTTCAGAGACTTGCAAAGCAGCAATGTTTTGTGAAAGGCTGATGGGGTGGATACCACTGAAACCAAAACTAGCGGCACCCTTGAAAGGCCAAGTCTTCCACTTTGGCTGATTTTTGCTATTCCAGCAGCAGAGGTCAGGAAAGGAATAGCCCTGAGGGGGTCACCCCAGCTGAAGGGCTTCCTCCTGTTACCCAGAGCTGCTGTGGGGCTGCAATACCTTCTTCTTCATACATGAGGAGAGTCTGGGATGATGCTATGCTATAGCAAGTCCCAGCTTCAGAGAGGCTAGGAACTGCCATGGCAGGATCCTGCTTTATCCCCGAGACCACATTCATCACTAGTTCTTCTTCACTTGAATGCAATCTCTAAGCCTGTTAGGACTCTAGCACAGTAAGTAAATTTTATATTAGGAAGCCAAAGTGCCCTAGCACGAGAGTAGAACACAGGGAGTGAGTAAAGGCTCATCTCATCTTTACAGTCTTCCAAAATCTGTAGGACATGGTGGGGGCAAGACTGTGCACAATATCCATCCCAGCTCCCTTTGTTAGAGCAGGGGTTACCCCAAGACTTCAGATCTCTTATCCTTGTCATTGGCCATTGCTGGCATTTGTTGCACGACATTCATTTATGCATTTTTCTTTCCAATAATGTAATTGTGGTTTTATATATTATCCTTTAAATTAAAGCAACAAGAATAAAAAGACCGTTGCATATTATATTAAGTCCTGTGAAAAACAGGTTTAGATGGACATTTGATCACACTAATTACCTTACTAATTATTTTAATTAAGTCTGTTGTCTGCAAGATTTTATTTCTGCTAATGGACACTGACACTCATTCATGGCCACTGAGACTTTTACTAGCAATATTTTTTTTAGATTTTATCTGTTAGTGTGGTGTGAAGCAATTTAAAATTAGTGGATATTCAAAATGCATGAGTTAAACTTGGCCATTATTTTGGTGGAAATGCTTCAACATTAGGTTTAAAATTGAATTACTTCACCTGGCTAAAATATGTCATCAGAAAACAAACTTTCTGAGACTGATTGAAAAAACTATCTAAGCATTTGGCTGGCTAACTTTAAGCCCGTATTAATCACTTGGCATGGGTACTGCTGAATCATGTTCTGAAGTATATTACTGGATCAGGGCCTTATGGTAAAGTAATCTTGCCAGATTTTACAACACACTTTTCATTTCCATAGTGATTGTGAACACTCATTTTCTGCTGTGTATGTAAGTGAATAGACTGTTTCAGTGGTTGAATGAAGTGAGATGTCTGACAGATCCCCGTTGCACACCAGCAAAAAGCTAAACATTTCACTACACATGACAGCTGCTGAAGAGCTAGACTTGATTCAGTGACTTACTGAGAAGTGCGGGTTTGAGCATTGTGGATGGTTACTAGGAGCACAGCTCATTTCCACAGCAAACCTACTAGAAAAGTACTGTGCTCCTGGTATGGGATAGAGCCCCGAGAGGCCCCTGAAAAGGCAAACATCGTTCCTGAAGAACCCTGGCAACACAAAGGAATACTAGTTTTCTGGCATTTAAAATAGTAAGGGAATACATGCAATCAAAATATCTAAACCAGAACAAATGCGTAGGTCCAACACCTTGGTCAAAGATCATTTCTCCTACAAATGTCAAGCATGATTGAAAGACGGGAAAAATTTTCTCAAGCTACTTTTCTTGAATCACTCACAAACCAGTCCTTATTTTGTTATTTTTGCTCGACAGTGTTGTCCCTTTTTATTTATCCAATAGTTCAACAAAACCAATTCAGTTTCTGAATCTGGAGATTGTTCACACAATGTTAATTGCAACTTCTATTATTAATTATTTGTAATAGATGGTTGATCATCTTATCTACATTATGGTTTTATGCTCTTGCAGAAGAAAGGATGGCAGGGGACTCGATCAAACAGAATAGTGAATAACAAGGTATTACCTGAGTTTTTTCCACTGTTTGAGCCTTACTGCCATGTTCTCTAAATATCTAGGCCCTACTCAAAGCTGAAGAAATCTGTGGAAAGATTTTTGGGACCTTCTCATCATCTTCTCATAATCAAATCTTTACAACATAGTTTGTTAATATTTGTTCCATTATTAAAGAATACAGTGTGTAGTATGAAATTGAAGGGTCCTTTTTCATCCTTTTAGCAGTCATATTCCATGCAAGTTTGCCTAATTTTTCATGACTTCTCCAGTTTTATGTGAATTTTTAAAAATCATGGTGATTTATACACACAGAGCTTCTTTCAATGGAATATATATTCTTTTTTTGGCACAGAGCTGATAAACTCCCAATTAATTCTTCAAACAAATAAAGGACCAAGGTACCTAGTCACAGTAGAGCAGTGCTGCCCGAATTTCTCATGCTATTCCCTTCCCCTTTGTAGATTATGAAACTCTGGACCTTTTCTTGCCAGCTGCCATTTGACTGTTGGTACTAGAGGGACCCAGTTTTTGTCTTTCAGCTGACAGGTGTGTGGTCTTATTTTGCTGATGTTAGTAGTATCATCATTCCCTGTCTGTGCCGCATCATTACTCAGCTGCAGGATAACACAGATATGGAGCCTGCCTTGCTGACTCATGTACGTCATCTCCTTTGCATACAAAGTGGGGAAGAAATTGTCACCAGCATCCCAGATTCAGTGATGTGAAGCAGAAAGGCAGGTGATGGGCCCTGTAACTAGTTTCTGTATGTCAGCCTAGTTGAGTTATGCACAGCACTGACGATTTACATGAGAGAAAGGGGAGCCGTGTTTCATGTCTGTGGTGGGTTTGGCTGCCTCCCATTGCAGAGTGGGACTCCAGCTGCAATCCAGTCTTCTTTTTTTTGTTAAGTAGTTTTCATCCCCAGCACGTGGTGGTGTCTGATGGTTGAGCAGGGTTGGATGCTCCCTGGCTAAGCAGTGGTGGTTCATTAGCTATCCCTTGGCACACCAGCAGGGCCGTTTTGTTAGCAGATAAAGATCACAACTGAATGGCACTCCTTGAACTTCGGTTGACGTGTCATTTCTGGCTTACACTGCCACTGTTTGCTGCCTGCCTGGAAGCATCCAGGCTCTCACAGGCAGTGCAGAGCACTGAAAGGGGAAACTCTCTGCCACATCTGATTTGTCTTGCTATATCTGAATAGAAGCTAAGCTAGGATCATCGAGGACAGCTAACAGCAAATGGCGGACTGGGCATGAAAAAGAAATCTGTATAAACAAAAACATCTGTGTCTGATACTTATCGATATACATATTCACCTTGACTTTTTATTTTTTCATTGGCAGAGTTTACATTTTTATTCGCCAAAGTGACTCATCATTTACCTTTCTATCTTCTCTGGTAATGTGAGCAGTTGAAATTGATGCCGCTAATAATAACAAAATAAATACAAAGCCACTTGCATAAGTGTAAATAAATAAAACATCATGGCAGACTATTTTTTATAGTAATTGATAAAGAGAAGAGAAAAATATAAAGCAAGAAAAGAGCACAAGCAATATATTTAGGGAGAATCTTTTTATAGCACCTGGTTGCCATGGAAATACTGTTACAAACGGGGAGGCAAGCTTGAATACTTCCAGCTCCAGCCTCCATTTCAGGCTCTGCTGCTTGCACTGCTCACACTGCTTATACGCTAGGTACGTACTACGTGTACTGCAGTGAAGCTCCCAAAGGCCTCATCGAAAGTGTAAAAAATAGTCCTTCATGTGAAGGACACCTCTCCTGCAAAAAAAAAACAACAAATGAACTGATAACAAACAATGCTCTCTTAAACTTTTCTCTTGTCTTTTATGTATTTTTATAGGGGACCGAAATCAAGAGTTGGTAGAAGCCTCTTTGCACTGACAAAATTTGAAAAGCACATGCTATAAACAGAGCAGCTCTTACCTTGGGGACAGTGGGGTCCATCCCCACCAGAAATTTATAAACTTCTCTAAAATCTTTGTATTTCTGTCTTGATGGTGACATACAAGAAAGCATAACACAACTGTGGCTCATCCCTGCCTTACAAAGGTAATTACAAACTTTATAAAAGCCTGTTACAACAGGTAACAATTTTCCCAAAACATATCAATTTTCCATATATACACAATTTGCTAGTGCATCAGAGAGTTCCCATGCATTCATGTGCCTGCTCAGTAACCCTCAGCAGGAGTTTTGCTGGTTATCCCCAAGCTTGCAGAAACACGCTTGAGTCATAAGAAGGGACCCTTCAAAGAAACTTAAAAGATCAATTACAAGATAGTGGCCCTTTCTTTCCTGTTTTCCTATATGTAACAAATAAATATGTTACCCTGGATAACCTATACTGTGCTTATTTTGTTTAGTTCTGCTCTTTTAAGCCTCTGTTGGTGTCCTGGTTTCAGCTGGGATAGAGTTAATTTTCTTCCTAGTGCTGTGTTTTGGATTTAGTATGACAAGAATGTTGATAAGACACTGATGTTTTTAGTTGTTGCTAAGTAGTCTGCTAGTCAAGGACTTTTCAGTTTCCCATGCTCTGCCAGGTGCACAAGAAGCTGGGAGGGAGCATAGCCGGG
>JAYKAV010000538.1:0-22279 GCA_035582835.1 Phoebastria nigripes
TTCAAGGTCAGGTTGGACGGGGCTCTGAGCAACCTGATCTAGTTGAAGACGTCCCTGCCCACGGCAGGGGGCTTGGACTAGATGACCTTTAAAGGTCCCTTCCAACCCAAACTATTCTATGATTCTATGAAGAAGTGCTGTTAGTTTAATACAATTGCCTAGGGTTTTTCTTTTTTTTTTTAACGAGCAAAATAATAACTAAAAATTCCAGTATGTGGATGCATATTGTCTCCCATATTGATTAACAACAAGATTTATCCTGGAACAAGTTGGAAAACTTATTTCTTTTATATTTTCTCTGCACAGAAAATGTCCATTTTTTCATTAGACTCCCTGATGGATTTTTTTTTTTTTTCCAAAGCAAACGGATATTTGCTGTGACCCTTTTTATTTTCCAACTGAAATGCAGAGGCCTCTGCCACTTGAGCTAAAGTACTTGCAACTCATCCCTTGGCTATGCCTCCCTATGGAAGAGACAGTGGAGAGAGAGGTAATGCAGCACTCTGCTAGACCACCATGTGGTCCCTCAGCTCTCGCTCACACCAACGCGTTACCTAGATAAATAAGACAGACAGTTGTGCTCCCAGCCTCTGCACATCAGCCTGACCCAGCCTAGAAGCCAAGTTGCCCTAAGTATGGTGTTATCCTATAGGTAATATATCCTGTGACTTTACAGCTTCTGCATTAAACCTGGCTTCACACAAAAGCACTAACAACATACAGCTGTCTGCACTTGTTTGTATGTGTAGGCATGCATGATTCCTATACTTTGCTATACGCTATGCAAATTATACCTTGCTAATGCATTTCACAGTGGTTTGTGACAGTAGAGGAAAACAGATCCAAGCATTTGCTCTAATGTTCAGAAAAGTAAAATGCTGTAGTAATTATAAACTTCTCTATTATTCTCCACAACTGTTTTTTGATTTGTTCTCCTTTTCCTTCACAGCTGAAGTCCTGTCATGTTCTCCTTCTGCTCCTGTGTATCCCCAGATCACGCCTTCTCAGACCTGACTTTGTCTCTCCATTGCCATTGCCTTCATCCCTCTCCTCTCTTTTCTCCTAACAAATGCCCAAGTATGATTTTCAGAAGCTTATGACTTTGATCTTCTGGAGCAGAGTTTCACAGGAATTTTTCTCTCCCATATAAGCCTTCCATCTAGTAAGACAGGCACTGAGTGCTGAGAAGGTACGATGCGCTGAAGTAAAACACCTGCAGCTGGCTTGCAGGGCTGACTCATYCTGTCCTTGCAATCTCCCTCTCACTCAGGTGTCCACATCCCAGCCAGCGTTTTCAGAGGAACCACTAGCGCTTCTGTTGGAAAGCGAACAAAGACATATAGCTGCAATATACCAGCAGTGCTGGGAAGATCCCAGCATTTCTTCCACTTTGCCTTTCTTTTGGCAGCGTTTATGCTTTAATCCCTTCCCCTGTGCAGTGTGAGACAGTGGGGAGGTGCAGGAGACTCCTGCAAAATAGACAGGACGATACTGAGTGAAAGTCTTCCTGGTTGGTCTGGCTGCTAATCTCCTGCTAATCTCCTGCTCTGACCGGGGCTAAGTGGGGGAAGAAGGAGCCATGAATAATCTTCATGCCTGATACCTGAAGCATAAAACTGCATGTTTAAAATCAAACAATTTCTCAGCAACATATCCAACGATGTTCGTACCGGTAAGGAGCTGCTTAAGTTCCATGAAACTTAAGCTTGTGTTTACTGAAAGGACAGGTATTTTACAGAAATGGCATTTGATCCAGAATAATTTTCTGGGTAATTTAGTATAACATTTCACATTTTGAAACAGATTAATATTCTACCAAGTGGCTTTTAGCAGGATTTGCAAGCTAGGCTGCGAGTGCTTTCTGTCAAGCTGCCACGCAAAGACTGGACTTTTTCCCATTGAGAACTGCTCCTCCGAAACACGGCTTTTGGATGAAAACCAAACATTTTTCTGTTACTCACATGTGTTCCGAATTTCATCAAAATAAAATTATCACAGAGAATTGGAATATTTCCCACCTCATACCTATGTTCTCACTGCATAAGACTGCAGTCTGGTTATGATAATCACATTCAGGGATGAAGAGGCGCCCGAGCTTCCTTTGCATTTCCATGCAAGCTGCTTGTTGGGTTGACTGGTGGGTGCAGAGCTGCTGCTCTCATCTCATCAAGTAGCTGTGGTGAGCTGGAGAGCAGCTTTCCCCCAGGCTGACACTTTGGGAGAACCAACTTTCTGGGTGACCACCCCTGTGTTTCTGAAGCAGGTCAGCAACATGCTGGGTTTGAGATCAAAACACGTTGTCAAAGTTTATATTCTCTCCCTCTGTCAAGAGATTAGAAGCACTTATTGAAGGGATAATTCTGTTCAGAGACTATGCAAGATGCCTCTTTCACATTTTCATCTGTAGAGTAAGGGTAGCTTCTGGTAATCAAAGTTGTAAAACATGTAAAATTGATGAACTAGCATCCTTTTTTTGCTAGAGAAAGTATATCTATTTTTAAACAAAATGTATATCTGCTTTTCCTAAGAGAATGAGTCTGGAGTTCTACTAGTTTATTGTTTTGTCTTCTAAAATAATTATATGATAGGCCAAAGACCTCAGATTTATAATCTTGTTCTGGAGATGTGAGTCATATTTTTTAGATCTGACAACTTGCACTTTCTTCAAACTTCTTTTTTTTTAAAGCAGTTGAGACTCAGCCCCACTGAAACAACTTGTACCTGATTCACCAAGTTGTTTGTTTTCAATAAAAGTCCTTAAAAGCTCCCACAGTCTTGCTTAAACTTTTAAAAATAAGTGTTTTGTATTAAAATAAAAAATAAGCTTGGTCTTTTAAAGAACATTGAAGTTGCTTGAAACTGAATTAAAAGTTTTATTTCAAGCTGAAATTCTCACAAAATGACTGTTTTCTTCTGCCAACTCAGCTCTTCTCAAGAGTTTAGCTTGTAGAAACCTCAGATTAAATATGTTCAGCATTAGTTTATCTCTGCTTCTACTGAATTGGTAGAAATTTTTCAATCAACATCAGTGGGAAAAGACCAACCTTTTAAAAAAAAAATTAATCTGAAAGTATTAATTTTAACTCTGTCCCACTAGAAATCCAACAGATCAAAAATTTTTGGAGAGTGAGATTATTTTCCTCAGGGCACAAGAATAAGCTTTTAATTGTCATGCCCAAACCTGGGTAACATTTATTCTGCTGTATTGCAGGGAATGGAGGGAACTGAACTCAATGGCATGGTTTCATGTGTTCAGTAGATGTTTTCTTGATGTATATATCACATCAGTTCTTTGGGATAAAAAGCAATAGCTGATAAAGTACAGTCCAGAAAACTGCTATTGTTCTGAATGAGCATTAAAAGCCATGAAAATCTTATTTTCCATATTTATCTTCTGTGATCTTTTATATACTTATGTTAGTTCTATTTTATGAAAGAATTCTGGAAAGAAATTCTTTAGCACATTAAATATATTTTATTTTACATAACTAAAGATTTGGAGAATGCAGAATGCTCTTGTCCAAAATAAACCCTCACACTAATTCCAAGGAAGATCCAGACCTTCGGGCCTGTGCCTAAAATGATACAATGGATACAGAGGGTACAATGCAAAATATGGACTGTATAGTGACGGTAACAAAAAAGACGATAATGCATTATGGGAGATTGCATTAGAGCCAGCCAGAGACACATCCAGCCTGCATATGCAGGAGAAAGTGTGAAAAACCCAGAACTACAGAGGCCATCATGTACCTCAGCAGTTAGCTAGACATCAAAATTAGCATTGGCACAAAATGAAATAGTTCATGTTACAACTAAAGTTCGTTTCATTATTAAAAAAAGAAAGAAAAAGATATAAAACTTGTGACACTACTGAATTATTTTTTCCAGATTTTTTTTGTTCTAGCCATTACTTCTTCAATGATTCTATAAATGTACTTATAGCTTGCTTTTTTATCCTGACTAAGCATAGAAGAGAAATGCTGAAATATCCAAGTGACCAAATACTCATTGCTTAGTAAGACTTTTTTTTCTTTGTTGTTATTTAACTCATTTAATTTGGTGCAGAGGCACAAATCCAGATTCTCTGGATCAGCTCTGCCTCTTCTAATTTGCTTCAGTTGGAATATTTTTGATTTTTTTGTCCACTTGTCCTTCTTACCAGTCATTGATTATACAGGAAGTACAGCAATATTACCTTCCGAACTGGACCACATTTAGACACTTGAAATTTAGATGTTTAAAATTAAGTGCTGTGGTTAATGCATTAGTCTTATTTTGGATAAAAAAAAMCAACAAGTGTTACGACAGGATGAACTTTATCACAGAAAACTGTAACTCTGTTTAGGAAATCATAAGTCCTATCTGGTGATCTCTCACTCAAGCTACATGCTATTTTTGCTTTTATTCCCTCTGCTGAAGGTATAGACAAGCATAAAAAAATGAGTGAACAGGAATACTTTTCTGACCACAGCTGTAACTCCTTACCTTTCTGCATCTTAAACTCAAAAGCCAATAGACCTCAAAGTCAAAAGTATATTTTGAATATAGCAAGGCTGGTAAAGATAGAAACTGTATAAAAACAGCCAAGGGGCTTGCTAAAATATGCAAGGGAGGAGAAGCAAAAGAGAATACAACATAATAGGATTAAGAGGGAAAAGCTGATTTCTGACAGAAATGTAAGACTTGAAAGTCAGAATTGAGCTCTGCGATCATGGTTTCACATGCATTTAGTGTAAATCAGGGATAACACTTCTGAAGTGCCTGGAATGGGGTAAGTGTAAGTGAACAGGAGACCTAGTCATTGGACTTGCCAAACAACTGATGAAAGTTGTTTATTTTGTAACTATGCAAAGCTATATGAAACTATGACCAAAAAAAATTTAAAAAAATCAGCGGATCTGTTGGTTTAAAGTTGTTGATAGTTGAAGATATTTTCTTCATTGTCTCCATTCATTTCATGCATCTGAGGAGTATATCATATAAGCCTGTGATTATAATATAAGGGGATCATATCCATTATCACCACCCCTACATGGTAAGTTGGTAGCAATTTCACTGTTGACTGTCTCAGCAAGAGACTCTGAACTAAGCAGGAGGACAAACTAGAAAATCAGTCCCTCCACAACACATAGTGCTTAAGTAAGTGCGTGGGTGTCTGCATGTGTAAAAACAACTTTTCCATATTGGAAAAAGGCTGTGGTAGTATTCTCTCTGCTTTATTATCCCTTGAAGGAAACTTCAGTCACCAGGACTAACAATCTGACACTTTGAATTTAATAGCCACAAAATCAAATCAAGGTTTGTCATCAATGATGCAACTTCAAGTGTAGACTTTTTTTTCCCCTCTCACTCTCTTCTGAAAATAGATGTACATATGACTGTAAATTGCTAATTAGCTGTGGGAGTTCCTTATACCCGTGAGGAGAACAGAGGCGCTTGGGATGTGCATTAATGTAAATAACATATTGAGTGGCTCCTGTATAAATTCAAGCATAACCCTACAGTGACAAAGGGATAAGACTCCCTTAGGTGGCTGGTTGTCTCTTGTGCCCCTTGTGACATACCCAGAGGTACTGCCATCACCAGCAGCACCTTGGAGTGATGTAGGCCCGTTGCAGTTATCAGCAGCATAACATCTGTCAACCTCTAAAGAAGCACTTCTAGACAATGCATAATCAACACTAACTTTGTCTAGAGGTGGGAAAGGAAGTTGTTACATGAAGCATGAGATTGTTTCATGTTCTAACTTATGCTGCTCTGAGAAGAGGCAGTGGGTTTTTTACATATTCAACAGTGACTAACAGTGAAAGGGCTTTTCCCCCTCCTGGGTGTTTGCAAACTGAGCTCCCCTCTCTACACTTGGTGAACAGTCAGTCCACTTCAAGACAAATAATTTAGAATCATAGAATCATAGAATAGTTTGGGTTGGAAGGGACCTTTAGAGGTCATCTAGTCCAACCCCCCTGCYGTGGGCAGGGACATCTTCAACTAGATCAGGTTGCTCAGAGCCCCGTCCAACCTGACCTTGAATGTTTCCAGGGACGGGGCATCTACCACCTCTCTGGGCAACCTCTTCCAGTGTTTCACTACCCCCAACGTTAAAAATGTCTTCCTTATATCTAGTCTAAATCTACCCTCTTTTAGTTTAAAACCATTCCCCCTTGTCCTGTTGCAACAGGCCCTGCTAAAAAGTTTGTCCCCATCTTTTTTATAAGCCCCCTTTAAGTACTGACAGGCTGCAATAAGGTCTCCCCAAAGCCTTCTCTTCTCCAGGCTGAACAACCCCAACTCYCTCAGCCTTTCTTCATAGGAGAGGCGTTCCATCCCCCTGATCATTTTCATGGCCCTCCTCTGGACCCGCTCCAACAGGTCCATGTCTTTCTTGTGCTGAGGGGTCCAGAGCTGGACGCAGTACTCCAGGTGGGGTCTCACCAGAGCAGAGGGGCACAATCACCTCTCTTGACCTGCTGGCCATGCTTCTTTTGATGCGGCCCAGGATACAGTTGGCCTTCTGGCCTCCTGACTGATAATTTACAGTTATCCCTTCTGACTTCAGGCACTGAGCTTGAGAGCACTGAAGCCCTAGGTTCCCTACATAAGCCACGGAAAGAAAAGGGACACTGCCAGGGGAAATTCAGGCCACTGCAACTCTGACCTAATTTCCAGTAGTGCTTAACTCTCTACTGCATAAATAAGGCTGGAGGCAGTTACACTCTAAGTCTAGTGCTTGTGTTGGGTGGGATATATGGAGGCCCAGCCATTTGCAATTCACAGGAAAAATCTGGGAGTTAATCACAAAGTTAGGGTCCAGCTTCAAGCCATTCAGTGTTAACCACCTTTAAGTCCTGTCATATTCCACAGCATCTGAAAGTCCTCAGAAGCTCAGAGGAAGGAAATGCTCTGCACCTTGCAGAGCTGGGTCTGCTATTGCATTAAAGCAATGTTCTGTGAAGATGTTTTGGTTTCTCTATAATTTTTTTTCCCTTGTAAAATAATCCCTAGCATCTATCTTGTACTATGACAACCAAAAGCAGCCTGTTTTAGAAGTTTTCTTGTCACAGTTTTTACTTGACCGTACTTCTTCATAAAGAGTTAATGGTTTACAAGCCATTCTAACCTGTGGGGGTTCTTTTCTTCCTTTTTTTTGACAATGGAATAAAAGGCAGGCTGATTCAGTGCAGTATCTGATATTGCACCATGGCATCTTGACTTTTCAATCATCCTTTAATGCTGTAATTTGCTTCCCTTGACTCATACTTAAAATCTATAAAAATAAAAATGTTGAATCTTTTCTCACATATTTGATACTGAGATTATTGCAGTGATAACCTTGTAATTTAAACACAGGCAGGTGCGGGAAGAGGTGAGAAAAGAACAATGTCCAATTATTGTRATGCCCTCTTTGTATGTATACACAGACATTAAATCATAATCCCCAACATTTAGTTTAGTCTACCGTGATGTATATTCCATTATATAATCAAATCTTTCAAACCTAATTAAACAAACATTCCGCCATTCCTAACAATATTATTCCTTATGCCTTGCAAAGGCTCCTGAAATGGGCCTATATTCTGTGTATGCAAACTAACGAGATTTTTCAAAACATGGCATAATTTAAGCAGGCTCAGCTTCTTGCAGTTTCCTTGATCGTTCAACTATCCTGCTGAGCTCCGTTTGTTTGGCAGTATTGCATCTCTCTTAAACTGCAGATGCAAATAACTAAAACTGAATTTTCTATATCATTTTCTGGTGCCAAATCTTCTTTCTAGCTCTTGAATCTATAAGGATGCAAAGTTTCCCCTTTACATTTTTTTTGGAAGCATTTTTCTATCTGGGTTTTGTAAATCCCTTAAAGTGTAGCATGGAGCCCCTTTGGAAATTAGTTTATGCATATAAAACCATCTCCCAGTGCGCGGTTGGATGCAAAATATGGAAATGCTACAGCTTATTTATCTTCTAGATACCTCCCAGCCCCTCCTGTGACACCCAGAATATTTTAGCAAAGCATGCAGTTCAGTCCAGAAACACTGAATTTTGCCTTTGCTTTCAGTGGAAGCAGAATCAGCCCCACTATCAGAACCAAAAGCATGTACCATGTACAGTAACTGAACGGCAATTTTCTAAATCTTAAGCTTGAGTCACCACCACGGAATAAATTTCTGTTTAATATCAGTGTAACTCCATTGATATGAATAAATTCAGACATAGAAGGTGGACATTGAAAAAGCCTGGAGTAAGCATGCCCGCTGCTTTATGTAATGATGCACCTCAGCGCTGCCAGTGGTATTACTGAACAGACAGAAACAAACTGCTACCTTCTTTTGCTAATGCTACTTCGTTTTAGCTCATTTCTTGTTCAATGCAATCATACTGTTAATCTTATTAATGATGCTAGTTCTTATACATAGCTTCTTACTAATTGATCTTAAAATTCCTTACAGGGAGGTCAGTGCCACAATTTACAAAAGGGGACATTGGAAAGGTGGAGGGGTGAGGATAAGGAGGAAGGATAGTGAAGCACATAATCCCACCAAAACCCTTGCAAATGTAGTTGAGGGTGACCTTCCTAATATTACATTGCAGGACACCAGGAGAAAAGGGGACAGAACCCACATTTCTAGTGTCTAAGAGCAGTGCTCCCACCACAAAACTTCTTGCCTGCAAATTTTAAATGATCTCTATTTCTTAGCAGGTAACATTGCCGTGTGGTGGCATTGCCAAATCTATATACAACAAGGAGAAGAAGAGCTTTAAATAAGGGATGATGAACAATGACTATTTTTCATTTTGCTATATTAAAGCAAAAATACTTTTCCATATGGAAATGCCAATAACTATGTGGTGCTGCACATTTATTAGCAGTGTCCTGGCAGTTTTCAACAAAGCGTGCACTCAATCTCTTATCCACAGCTGTACTCTTCGTTGCCAGTGATAAATTTTTTTAATAAATGTTATTGTATTGCCAATAATGACACAGATACCGGATACTTTGTTAAAATTATGACAGAGTAGATACTCAGGTGTCACCCAAGAGTTAACTTTCATATGGTACATGAATGACAAGTTATAAAAATCTTTTTAAAGTTAATGAGAGTTGAATCTTCTGTAAAATCTGGTCTTGCACTGAAAATTTACTCCCTGTTGTCAAAAATGTAAACAAAATACTCAATAGAAAGATATTTCTGCTTAGATTTATGGAAAAGCTTATTTATGCTCTTGAACTTCTAATATTTTGTGAAGAGGAGAACTTTCAGAGCACAAAGAAAATTGTGCTTTCAGTATTTACAGTTTTAAAGAGGCTCAACGTCACAAAAGAAATGAAACTCAGTGGGACAGATGAGTTCTCAACAACAAAAGTTAAAAATACCCACCATTAAAAGTATTTCAGCAGTGGCATAATGCCGTCAAAGATTTCTCGGCAGGTAGCTGAGGCAGGCGCCCTGCTACGCCTTTGTTGTTTACAGTTTGCCTTTCTCCTGCCCCACAGATGCCAGGCAGCCGTCCTCAGAGTTTGAGCCGTGTTCAGACTCCAGTTGCATCCTTGAAAGGTGTTTAAATTATGGCTTAATCAGGTGCATAGTCTTTAAGCACATTTATTTGCAGTTAACTATCTTACAGTGTTAAGGACAGAAGACTATAGAGCGAGCAATCCTTTGCTCTCATCATGTAAAGGGCTGGAGTTACACCTGATCTTTTGTTGCTGAAGAGGGAAAACCCAATATGTGTTCATCGCAACATACATCTCTGCAGAGGACAGGAAGGTCAGCCAGAAGCGTCTAGGGGTAATACTTGCCTTAAAAGGGGACCTGGATTTCCAGCACATACTGACTGACCATCGGAGCATCTTGGAATGAGGATGCTTTCTGTAATATTAAATATTAAAAAAGTGTTATACTTTTTATCACCTCTTCCATCTCTTTAGAGGCCCCCTTTTGAGATAGGTACTATTACTTATGAGATTTCATAGGCAGGACATCCAGGGATGCAGGTCAAATTTACCCAAGTTCAAACTTAGAAAGGACAAACTTAGAAATGGTCTGGAAAAGGCAAGTGTAGGACCTGAATCTCTAGATTGAAGAAGAGCAGGAGGTTGTCGTGGGTGAGATTGACAGAGGCGATCTCTTTTGGCAGTTCACAAGAGGATATCTTGCAATAGCTCTTTGCCACTGTTTACCACTATGAATAAAATCTTATTTATTTTTTTAAAAAAGGGAAACTTGAATGCACTATACTGAATATACTTTCACATGAGATAATGGATTCTCAATTAAAAAATCATAAGAAAACAACCAAGCTTTTTGAATTATGAAGAATTACAGGAAATCTGAAAAGGCATCTCCCTTCCCTCCCTCCTCCCAAAGTATTATTTTATTAATTAGGAAATGCATCAGTGCCTATTTCTTACACAGTGCGGTTCACAGATGACTGTTAGATGGAACATAACAAGGATCTAACTAATTGACACTAGCTTTCATTAGTCTCTAATGAATCAAATAAGGTAATATGAGAGTGAAATAAATTTAGACTAATGTAATATCCAATTAGGATATAATCCAAGGTAGATATTTCACTATTTGAATATTCTTTCCTTCATTGATCCCTCCTGATGATATCTGCCTTGCATTCCTCGGCAGTACATTAGGGGGATAGTGCTCTTTCACAGGAAGAACAGGAGAATTTCACAAGGTGTAATGAGGTGCCATATTTATTTAATCAGGCCAGTATGATCAACAGCCCCATGAGATATATTTTATTTATTTAACATAAGATGTCTTTATTTTTGCATAGCTCAGATGCTAACCTCTCTCTTTTCATCTTTAAAATTCTTCTTCCACCATTATTCCAGTGGAACTAGAGCCACAGCAAGATGAACGTAATTCAACCAATCTCAGTCTCACAAGAAGTATCACTCAAGTATGCTCAGGCAAAAAACTCTCTTGAAATTTGAAGGTTCCCTCACTGATTTTTTCTCAGTTTCCAGGCCTACATAGACAACGAATACAAATAGAGTCAAGATCTACTGACCTGTTTCAGCTACATTTGTTGCAATAGCCAAGATCTCATGCAGCATTCAGAGAGAAGTTTGAACCTAATTTTTATAATTTGAAAGCAGTTGGCATGAGGTGTCTCCAACTTAAATGGAAATGACACTGACACCGCCTGGATATCAGTGAAGATACAGAAGATTTATGCCAATATATTTTAAAGGAACACGTGGCTGAGCATATTTAAGCCGCTAAATATTTGTTTATGTATTGCACAGAATAGAAATATGTATTAAATTCTAAAGCACAGAAGTTATTTTACAAACACGATTCATGGTCCATTTAGTTCTATATATTTTATCTAGAGCCAATATCAGACCTCTTAAAGTTCTTAAACCAGAACCTCAGAGATTCTGCTACACAGTTCAGTCTCCTGTTCTAAGCAAGAATAATAATAAAAAATCTCTAGTTTTGAAGCAAAGGACTTATTTCCACAATTTATTTTCTAATCCAATGGGACAAATGTACACTTGGTCTTACTCCATTGACCAGAAGGGAGTTATTCGGAGAATGGTACAATCTATTTGCCTGTCATGCTGTCCTATACAGTTAATCTATTTTGTAAAAGCCATACCCAGAATTTTGTTTTGGTTTTCTGTCAATAATGCTGTTGATACAGTCATTAATTAATACCTTGTTTTTTTCCAGAATCAAAACTTGTTTGAAACTGCAATACAGCAAGAGGTAGTGGCCCTTGATTTCAAAGTCTGTGGAAAGATTGGTAATGGAGATCACACCTGAGCTTTGGCATTACACAGTCCATTGACTCAGAAGCTGTCTCCCTTCTAAAAGGTCAGCATGCAGAATACTAAATTCAGGTGCAATAGAGGCTCAAACTCTATGTGTATAATAGAAA
The DNA here is from genome assembly GCA_035582835.1 of Phoebastria nigripes. Lineage (NCBI taxonomy): Eukaryota > Metazoa > Chordata > Aves > Procellariiformes > Diomedeidae > Phoebastria > Phoebastria nigripes. The sequence goes on from JAYKAV010000538.1 coordinate 11,908, forward strand.
AAGCAGGGGTAAACTAAGGAAAGCTTTCAGAAAAAAAGTGTAGGGCAAAGCTCTCCCTTAGCATAGGCAGGATTTCTATGACATACACTTTTTTTTTACCCGAGGTTAAATCTTACCCCCAAACTTAAGTAAGGAATTAAGCAGTCTCCTCTTCGAAATGGGAAAAAAAAAAATTAACACAGCAGATATGTCCATAATAAAGACAGTAGTACTTTAGTCATTAATTATTTTTTGAAAATTGACTTTATCAACTAGGGTGCACCTTGACATTTTAGAAAAATATAAAATAACTGAATTGGTCTTAATTCAAAATGTCAGTGGATTTACTGCTCATGTAGTCTAATACCTTAGCATTATGCTGCTCCTCTCATACTCTTCACATTTATCTCCTCTAATTCCCTCTTCCTGTTACTTTTTAATCTCTACTTACTCTTCTTCGTTTGTGCGTGGTTTCCTACTCTTCTTCACAACATGCTCCCCTCTTTTTTCCACACTTCTCCAGTTATTTTCTGGCTGTGATCTCTGCTTCTTTCTCTTAAACCTGTGGGGTTTGATTATTCCACTCAGGCATACAAAGGGCAGTGCAGACCCATTGCTGCCCCCGGGGCGTGGGGTATGGGCTGGGGGGTGTTCTACTTAAGACTGTTCTGTTCAACTTGCTGCAGCTCAGCACTGAAAACTTAATCTCACCAAACATCTATGGTCAAGAAAGGGCAAGGAAAGAAAACTTTGTTCTCAGACTTCCTGTATTTACAAATAGAAGTATCACAGAAAATTATTTTTGTGATTGCACTGTCATAATTGTTATTAAGTTTCACCATTAATGGGCCCATTATACTTAAAGAGACACAGAAATGAATTAATAAAACTATTAATGGCACTGTCATTTGCACTGTATTATTTTAATGCTGGTAACTTTTACTAGTCACTATCTTACTTCACATGGACAGAGTGTGTGAAAGGAAGCTTAATACCTGAAGAGCACTTTGCTGTTCACTGAATGTTTCCCTTTTCTCAAAATGCTTATAGTTATATTTTCTTTACAGTGTCATTAAATCAAATGAAATTAAAACATCACTGGTGATGCTRAGTTCTTTCAGATCCAGAATTATTAATTATTGCTTATGCTGTCATAGTTTGGAGTAAATCCTGTAGATTTTATCTGTGAATGATAAATTCTATATGGGTAATTTCTAAGCCAGCCAATAGCACTTTTTAGATAGGATGCTCTTAGGTGACTGTCGCGGATGGAGTGAGAGATGTACTTCACTCGTAAGAGAGAAGCAGCAATATGTTTATTGATTCAAGACAGTGAGTTAACAAAGTTCAATGTTAAACGCAACAGTGGTTTAACAAGATTCGATGGCAAGGTACACTTGATTATTTACTGCATAGAGGACAGGGTCAGACAAAACTGTTAGGGAGACCCTCCCATTGAGTCACGAGGTTCAGAGAGGACCTCCTTGAGTTCTAAACTCCTTCCCTTAGAGGAGTCTAGGTGCGGCTGGATCCAAACTTAGTCCCAGACTTGGTCCATGGTTTATGTCTAAAGGATGATGTATACGCAATCAATCCTTTGTATCACTTAGCTAAGATTACAAAGTTTCAGCGTGCTTATTCCCAATTCACTTACCGAGTATCTGATGCGATAAGTATTCTCTCAACCTCGAGAAGTAACCTTGAGAGGTGTCCCTACTCAAGGGGAGATCCTGACATGCAGCCTGCTGCTGTGCAGGAGAGCTCAAAGGGCTCTTGGGCTGCTCACTGTTTATGGGGGTAAGATGATTGTCACAGTCATATTTACATACTGACTGCAGATGTTAGTTTCTTCCAAATTTGGCTTCAGTCAGACATTGACCAGCACTGTGGTTAGGTGGACACATTGCCACAAATTAGCCCTTGGCTATTGTGTTGTTATCTGTCTCCCCCAAATCTGCTTTGAGCTGGATGCATCCATCAGGACCAGACGCATCCATCATGACTGCCACTAGTGGTTATCACTTGAGCAGGATTATGGGAAAAGGTCGGGTCGGGGTGGGGGTGGAGCACACCGTCACAGTGACCTCCTGTGGGTTTCTAGAATAAGTACTATAAAATTACACCTTCAGAAGAGCTTCTGAAAGTTTGTATATTTTTCCAAGTTGTCCTGGTTCCGGCTGGGACAGAGTTAACTTTCTTCCCAGTAGCTGGGGGGGGTGTGCTGTGTTTTGGGTTTGGTATAATAGGAGCATTGATGGCCCATTGATGTTTTGTGTGCTGCTGGGTGGTGCTTGCACCGGGCACTTTTCGGCCTCCCATGCCCTGCCAGGTGCATGGGAAGCTGGCGGGGGGAGCATAGCCGGGGTGTTTGACCCAGCTGGCCAATGGGGTATTCCATACCATGTAACATCATGCTCAGTATAAAAACTAAGGGTGTGGGGGGGGTGCCCRGGGTCCCAGGCTCTCATTCGGTTCGGCGGGCGGTGAGCAATTGCATTGTGCATCGCCTGCTTTGTATATTGTTGTTGTTGCTGTTGTTATCACTGTTACTATTACTGTTCTACTTTGGTTTATTTCAATTATTAAACTATTTTTATCTCAACCCGCGAGTTTTCCTACTTGTGGCCTCCCGATTCTCTCCCCCATCCCACCGGAGCAGGTGGGTAAGCRAGCGGCTGCGTGGTGTTTAGGTGCTGCCAGGGTTAAACCACGACACAAGTTTTATTAGATGTTCTAATAAAAGGTGCTACCTCTACCGTCTAGCTTTGTCTTGCTAATAAGATTTGTCTAATCCTTATTACATTGTATAGGTCTTTTCCAGAAAACTGTTTCTATGGAGCTAGATTCCCATGGGAAACTTAGGCCCAGCTTCACAATGACTTGCTTCTTTCTGGGATTCATGCCCTCAGGTGCAGCACTCATGTTCTGTGTAAAATGCCTGGTGATCTTTAGGTGTTTTAACTGTAGCACTCATTAGGTCTGCACTGCTGAAAAGGGAGATAYCAAATAAGTGACTGGAAAATGCTGAGGAGATGCTTCTACTCCACCCATCAATTATGGTTCAATCCAAGCAAAAAGTCACTGTATCCCACCACACCTCTGAGAATAACATGCGCTTTTCATTACCATGTAATTGCCATCAGGACAGCTTCTGACCACGAAGGTTGTGACTGCACCAACAAGTTCTAGATACATCAATGGAATCACATGTGCATATTTGTCTGTGTGGGTATGGATTATGGTTTTGGGCTATGGAAGGTGATGATGCTATGCTGGAATTCTCCCATTTTTTTCAAATGCAATTAGTACAGATGATGGTTTACCTACCTTTGATTCCAGGTCTTCTGAATAAACAAGTGTCCTAAAAATACAGTATGTGGTACCACCCAGATCTCTTGCTAAAGCTGCTTTGCTTCCCAGTACAGTTGGTTCCCAACATAAAAAGCAAAGTTGAAACTCTGGTGTAAAGCCTTAGAGAATATGACAAGGTCCAGAAACAGCTGAAGCAGGCAAACTGTAGCCCAGTRAAATATAATTTTGCTATTATTTCTTAAAGACCACAGGTTTTTTGTTGGTCTGACAAGTGCAGGGTCTCTGGACTTGTCTAGGCTTCTCTTGTTCAGCTGTGGTAGCAATTTATCTAGCAATCAGATAACTATTGTCCAAATTTATTTTAGTTTAGCTTCAATTTATAGCAATAACAAGTGTTTACTCTGTGTACGTTGAATGACTCTAGAATAAAATGTGGTGTGGAAGAGTACAGACACACAGTGATACTAAAGGTCCTGTATTGGAAACACAAATCATAATGGTCAAAGGTCACTACAGGAGTACAACTTGGAATTGTTCAGGTAAAAACATGGTTTTAGACGTAACAAAGAGAATAAACAAACTGAATAATTGGAAACAAGTGAAAAGAAAGAGCATGCATGTAGGCAGACCAAGTTAACAGAATGTATAAAAATCAACCAAAGCAGACCAAAGGCTGAAGAGGAAGATGCCATCTACATCAACATCACATGACTCTTGGCAAAGAGTAGAAAGAAACCCCAACCCTAATGTCACTTTCCTCCCAGTGGAGACCTCAGAATGCTGATGTAACCTCCCCAAATTCTGCTTGAGTTATAACAAAGCACTCATTCTTAGGACCCAGAGGAACTTTGGAACACCAAAGAAACACGGATAGATTTTTTGCTTTAAAACATAACTGTAGTATTAAAGTTTTCGTGTATTTATTTGGAACGTGAATGTATATTATTATACCCAGAGTAATAATTTGCAATATTAGGTCTGTCTGACTGCTGAGGGGCACTGCTGAAGGATGTTCCAATGGGCCTTTTGGATATTTTGAAGCCTCTCCTGTTATTGCTGCTCCATTATGGCTAAGGGAATTCCTTCTGGGTTTCACGTCATCCATCATCCATGTTAAGAGAACAGGGAAAACCATTGGGATCTGCACTTATCCTCCTGTGTGCTGCTACTTCTGATGGCCAAAGACTTTCCAATCCATTTGAATGTTTTCAGAGGTGAAAAACATGCAGAATTTGAATGAAACTGAAAAGGGCAGATGCATGTGCTCAGCACCTTGGGGGAAAAAAAAAAMCAAACACACACAAACAAACAAACCCCACCTATTGTATTTCTTTGGCCTGACGATACAGGAATAACTACCTACAACGTAAGCTGTAGATGTTTGACACCTGGTAAAAGAAACTGTGCCTCATAAGGTGAGGCTCTTAGTTTGTATGCATGCAGCACAGTGCATCACTATAAGAAACACTGATTTAAAACTTTACTGTCAAAAAGAAGTAGCAATTTAAGAATACTAAAACATAGATAAATCTTGTATTGGAGGGTTGTCATAGTCATAGTACTCTCAGTGGCAGTATCTAGTGGAAGATTACAGCTTTTGAAAACCTTATACCCCCTCTGCCTCAGATGCATAACTAAAATCAAGAATGGGAGAAAAGCGATGTTATAAACCACAGCCGTTATGCATCTGCACTAGAAAATTCTGCCAAGCATKAAAGGATAAGTTAATGCCACACAGACCATGTTGTATGGGCATGGTGCTCTGCGCAGTTAATGCTTTTGTGATTGAAATAGGATATCTTGTATGGACACCTGCCCCTCGGCTGTTGCTATGCTCATCTCTAGTTTAGATGGGGCCATACAGTCTAAGGAGACATGCTGGAAGAAGTGGTCATATTTTACAGAAAATTCTATGTGGCAAAGTGTAAAAATGCCTTCTGGAGATTAAAGTTAATGCAGAGGTTAAGAAGTAAATTTAAAAAAATGTACTTCTTATCCATCTGGAGTTAAAATGTTTACAAGAAGTATCACTGAGATTCCAGGTTTTGTTTTGTTGTTGTTTTTTTTTTCTATAAAGAGGCTTTAGATTTAATACTACTCAATCTTTATTTCTAGATAAAGAAATAGGTCCAGATTTAAAAAGATGTTCAGTGGCCTTGATATGAAGATAGGTATCTAGTGACATTTTTAAAGGCCTATATGCTGTGGTGTTTTCTATAAAATCTTACAGGATGCTTATATTCTTCACTAGATGCAGAAATACCTCTGGCTGCTGCAGCCAAAATGATTTTCCACATTGGGTGCTTCCTCTACACTTCTCTTACCTTTCACAAACAGAACGGAGAAGCTTCGCTACAAACTGGAGAAGTTTGGAAAGATTAGACATTTTCCAATTAGAACATTGTTAGTATTTTTCAGATTAAGAACTCTGCTATGACACCATCACTCTTCTGCCAGTTAATCTCAAAATAATTCTAAGTACAACAGTACCTTCTGCAATAGCTGTACTAAGGTCTTTTTTCGGTTCAAATGGCTCTCATCAGTCAGTGAAGGTGGACATGCCTTGACTTTTAATTGCACCTGATGTTTTACTAAAAGTAACTTCAAAAACTGCTTAACATTATGGATCAAATTCTAAATTACTTAGCAGCTACCATTCAAATTACTTAACTGTATTCAGCATAGTTTTAGGAAGAGCAAACTCTTTTTACTGCAGGAATAAATGATCTTCATGTACAGGGGTTTTCATTATATGAATTCATTAGAAGATGGCTAATTTTACTATCAGAAGTGTTCTTACTTTAGATGTCAGAACAACAAACACTTTTGTAGACACTGAATTTTAGGCATGTGTGCAATCTTAGGGACATGATTCTAATACTAGATCAAACGGAGATGCACATATTTATTGTTACTAGACAGTAGCTAGTCCATGTTATTTCTGGGTATTCTTATTTCATATTTTAAAAAGCTAAAATGTTCATTATAGTGATAAGATCAGAATTATGACAGGCAGAGGAATGAGGGCATTGCATAATTTGCAAATTCCCATTACAGAATGGTCAGCAATTAGTAGAATGGCAATTGGCAGGCACTTAAAGAAGTAGAAATCACTTGTAAAGGTTATCTTAATGTCACTATTTTGGCAGTTCCACACATGTTAAAATAATTGATTCCTACGATGATCTTTAGTGGTGAAATAGGTATGCAGCAGCAAACAGCTTCATAGAGAAATAACTCCTGACTGAGTAAACTTTAGTCGTTCTGTTTGGAATATTTGTTAAACCTGAATATTGCTAATAGTAGTGATGTAACAGCTCTGGTTCCAATCTGTAGAAAAGAGAATGTTTTGAATAAAAAACTGAAAAACACATCACTTTAAAGATCTTGTGTACTGGGCAGGAAGAACAGGGTCCATACAAAAGCAAAGGGAAACTCTGAAGTAAAACAGGGAAAACAGTTAACTGGCCCTTCTCTATCCAGACCATGACTCTATTTTGGTGTTTCAATGAAAATGCCTTTATAATAGATGTTAATGACTAATCCTCTGCAGTATCTCTAGGATTTTATGGCTCTGTCTTGCCCACATTTTTCCTTATGTTATCACGTCAACTGTAGATGGTTCTCAGACCCTTCAAAAGAGTAACTCTCTTACAAACTCTGAAACATTTACATTATCAAGCAGTGATGTACTTCTACATCAATCAATATAAATTAAAATTCAAAAATATGTGACTCTCAGAGAGATCTGAAAAAATTATCATGTGGTGGTAAAGATGTCTGGCCATACTAAGCATAGCATATGCTTATAATTTTTTTTTTCCCCTATGGGCGAAGGAGAATACTGCTTTCAAAGGTTACTTTAAGGTCAGAATTTCAGTATGTGATAAAAGGAGCTCATTCTTTATCTTGTAATGAGCTCAGTAGGCCCATTTGATGTAGACCAAATGGTCAAAATGAAATCTTTCATCTTTTTGACATTCATGCAGACTTTCTCAGCTTAGTTTTTAGCTATTTCCATTTTTTTTTTCCCCAATTGAGCACCAATAACATGCAACATGCATTTTGCTTTGAGGTATTTAGCTATTATTCCCAGCATTTACCAGATACCTGCCATGGTTTCCCAAGTAGTGACTTAATTTAACAACACAGATGATACTTTTTAAACTGTTTCACTTGATGCATGAATATAGTCCACTGTTTTGGTGATCAAAATGAATGACAAATCTATTATGAAATGTTAAGTTAATAATAGGTCTATGTTTAACTCCTGTTATTTCTGCATGTTAGTTTCTAACATCAGCCAGTTGATACTTCTGTCATGAGACACATCTTTTCCTCTCTCCACCTCTTCAAGTACACAGATAACTCTACATCATATGCCTTCCTGAAAAAAGTTATCCACCCAAATAACAACAGGCAAAACATTGTACACAGAATCATCATAGGACAGTGAGAATGGCATTTCCCTGAAGAAAATGAACTTTTCATTCCTTCTACCACTGTCTCTTTCAACACTATGCATTTCCTAACGCTGATGTACTTCTGTCAATCCTCATTTGGCACACACCATATTGTTCACATCACTGACCTCCACATTTAACATACAGGCAAGAATTTTCATGTTGGAAGCTTTACCCTTTCTAAATCTGATTGGACTTTGCCGACACCGTTGAATAATGATTAGTCTCAAGAGCATTGTCCAATATAGATRTAATTAAAATTCTCTAATCCCACACAGCAGCTAGCAAAGCTTTCTCAGAGTCTGAGCATTTCTCATCTTTCATTCATTCAGTTGTTTACTGCCCTGAGCTGTAGCTTGGTTCTTATTCCTGTGACTGCTTTGTGCACTCAATGTTATGAGCTAGGCCATCTTGAACACAGAAGAATTTTCCCTTTATGCAGAAAGGCTAAGCAAGAATTATACCACTTATTTTTCACTTCACTTCTTTCACTCTGCTCCAACTTTCAAAACTGTAGCCAGTCTCACTCCCTGAATTTAATTCAATGGCTGTGCCATTCCAGACTACCTTGGGATCAGTTAAAAACATCTTTTTTTTTTTTTTTTTCCTTTTCTTTTTCTTTTCTCTTATTCCAATTGTATGGCTGATCTTTAATCACAGATGGTTTGAACCATTCACCCTAACTTATGCTCTCCTTGGCAAATACTGAACAGTACTTTTAAAAAATTACTCACAGTTTTGGCCTTTTCTCTTTTATTTGTGCAGTGACATTTCTTGGGCAATTTTGCCATCTGTAGAACAAAATTAAAAGGAGAGGAGAAAGGGTGAAATCTCTATCCTCTGTTCTGAAATATCAGTTAGCCTATTACCTAGTATTTCTCTGGGATTGTCTCTTTGCAACTTTTCAAACAACCTTGGCTCTATACCTTTTATTGTCTTGACTTGGAACAGAAAAATATTTAATTTGGGGGAAAAAAGGCATTTGTTAAATGAAAATTTATAGTGGCTTCCACATTATTTACAAAATCTAAACTGCAACAAGGTGCTTTTGCAGTGTTAGAGACACAAAAGCAAACTCACACAAGTGGTTTGTCAGCACATCATCAGTTTCAACATAGGCGTGAGCAGGAATTAGTGTCAGTGGATTATTGTCTAGTAGAACCTAAATGTTTGTAAAGAAGAGAAAAGATCTGCTTAGGCTTTGCCAAAATGAGTTAAAACAGGACATCCATTTATTTGCTATAAAATGCCTGTTTAGAAACTTTTTAAGTTGTCTTCTGATTTACCGCAACACTGAAAAAAAAAAAAAAATGTAGAGCTGAAATAGTAACATAAGACATCGTACACACATTATTCAGATCCAGTGTGCTGACTCTGTCTTTTGCTTCCATTCTCAAAACATGAATCATCAACTTTTAAGCTAGAACAAATCTTCATCTCAAAAAATTCACTGTAGCTAACAGTCTCCTTAACACATACACAGTTTTCCCAATCAGCCTTTCAGAATCCTAATCAATGAACAGAGGTGGTTAAAGCGCTTGCCATCTTTTCTCAATGGAATAGATGTTACCATCTTGATTTCAGTTTCTGCCCATGCTGTTCAAATGCTGAGGCTGAAGCCAAAAAGCACCCCTCCCAAACAAACAAACAAGCAAGCAATCCCCCAAATCCCCAAATCCCAAGATAAATCAATCTTAAATTTCTGCAAGACATTTGGAAAAGGTGAAATTACATCACCTTCCATATGGCCATGCAATTTAGTTCCAGTTTGGCAGAAAATAGTGTTCTTCTGACAACAGAATGGCCGCAAATAAAACAAAATCTGAGCTAACCATATGATCATACAATATTGTATTTAAATTGATCGTCTTTAGCTTATTACCAAGAACACATCCCAAACTGGCAGGCTCAACCCCTTCTATCCTTTATTCTTTATGAGCGCTACAAATATATGCAAAACATTCATAAATCATAGAGCTGTCAGGGTGCTCCCCACTTTTTCTTTCACTTTCTCCCTGATGGTCTTCTAGCAAGCCTTGATAGCATGTTTTCCCTGCATCCCTTTTCCAAAGAAAATGGCAACTCGTACTTCTATTATTCCACTGCTAACTCCTTATTCAAGTATCATCCAAGGCTGTGTTCAGTTTAGCAAATCACATATGTAAGACTGGCTTCTTCAATACATCACTAGAGTATGCAACAGCATAGGAATCAAGGGTCAGTTGTTATCAACATATGGTTTCAATAGAAAGCATTGATCTAGCATATACTGTGTGCAGACCCTGCCTTAAATCCTGTAATTGTTTTGAGGATGTGAAGGGGCAATCCAAAGACAAAATATTTCCCCAGTATCTTGATAAGGAAAACACTCATGGTCACACTGACCAGATATGTGGCAACTGTGTGGTCTCTTTGGTATGTAATGATGGATGACCTAGTGTCATGGTTTAACCCCAGCCAGCAACTAAGCACCACGCAGCCRCTCGCTCACTCCCCCCAGGTGGGATGGGGGAGAGAATCGGAAGGGTAAAAGTGAGAAAACTCATGGGTTGAGATAAAGACAGTTTAATAGGGAAAGCAAAAGCCGCGCACGCAAGCAAAGCAAAACAAGGAATTCA